>RJWT010013898.1:0-21453 GCA_004365215.1 Cuniculus paca
TCCTCTTCTTCTTCCTCTTCCCCCCTCTTCTTCTCCTCTTTCAAGTTTTTATTTTGAGACAGGGTCTCACTAAGTTGTCTAACCTGGGCTCTAACTTGTGATCCTCTTTTCTTCAGGAACCTAGAGTGCTTGAGATTTATAGACATGTACTACCACACCCAGCTAAGGTTCAGAATTTTGGAGGAGCGTAATAGTGTGATTAGGGTTCATCGTTAAACAGCTGAAGGCATTTAGATGAAATTATATAGTTGTATATTTAGTCAATGTTAAGAAAAATAAAATAATGTGAAACCTATATTGCTGTGGAAAATTTAGTCATCTTTACGTTAACACTTTTGGGATACAGAATATACAAAGGTAGGTTAATGGAATTAATACCAGGCTAAGATTCACAATTAAGAGCTCACTAATGAACTGTGTCTCAGCTGGTGTTTTTGTAACTCCTCCCTAAAGTACCTTTTTAGATTTTTTTCTAGTTGCATTGTTTACATGAGATTTTAATACTACAAATGTATAATTATATACATTATACTCTTTCAGGACCACAAAGTACTATAATATGAAAGTTGTTTTCACCTCCAAGCCCAGTGACCAACTTTCATTGGTTGAGAATATATGCACATGTGTATTTGGGGAAATTATTTTGCCTCAAATTATTATCAGTAAAATGGAAATTGAAACATTCATACTATGTGCCTTAGGGTACTACGTGAATGAAAAAGCAGTTTTGTGCTAGTATGTGACTTAGTGGTGGCATGCTTGGCTGGCACACGCAAGGCCCTGAGTTTGATTCCTAGCACAGGAAAAAAAGTTGATCTCACTTTGTGATCTGCAAGCAACTTGTGTAATTTCTCCTTGTCTCAGTTTTCTTGTCTGTAAAATGGGGATCGTAATAGTTTGCTCATATGGGTTGTAATGAGCATTAAATGTGTTAAGTTAGCACTCTAAACAAAAGCACTTGGAAAATGTTAAATGTCAGATGAACCAGTGATATTACTATTCTTAAAATCTAATAGAGACCATTACCCACTTTTTGAAACAACTTTTGAGATGTAGTTTGTATACCATACAATTTATCCATTAAAGTATAGAATTTACTAGTTTTTGATAAATTCCTAGGGTTGTACAACCATCATAATAATGAATTTTAGTTCATTTTTATTACTGCAGAAGGGAACTCCATATTGACAGTAACTTCCTATGTCTGGGCTTGCATTTGTAATCTTCCTTCTTCAGCCTTCCAGAGTGCTAAGGCATAGGCCACCATGCCTGACTGATGTTTGGGTTACTCATTTAGTTTTTCTTTTTTTCTTTCCTCTGTCTCTCTCTCCTCCCTTCCCCTACTCCCTCTTATGAAAAATGCTGCTATGAATTTCCATATACTACTTTTTATGTAGACATACATTCTCATTTCTCTTGGGTGTGTATATAGTGGTAGAATTATTGGTCATATCATTACCCTGTGTTTAATATTTTGAGGAACTGCCAAACTTTCTTCTAAAGAGTCTCTACCATTTTATATTTCTGCCAAAAATGTGTGAGGGTTTCAGTATCTCAAGGTCATCCTTTTGATCATAATTTTTAATATTCAGAGAACTATCTCCTACCAGTAGCCCTTATTTTGAGGAAGAAAATCCAATTATGGACATTGCTTTGTTTTTAATTTATCCATTAGCATGTTCTTAAAAAGTAAAGCATTAGCACCCCAGAGCATAAGAGCAGCTGCAGCTCTAGGCCTGGTGCGAGCCAAAGGTGCACACAGCGAATTTCCCCAAGCTGTGCAGCTTGGGACCTCGCAAGCAGCCTGATAGGGACCCGCGCCAATTCTGCCATCAACCCTGGATATCTGGAGCATCCCTGGGGTCCTGCCTGGGCTCAGCCCAGCCACTCCCGAGCAGCAGAGCATCTGCAGTGGTACTCTTGGCTGGAGCTGAAGGCATGCACTGTGAATTTCACCTAGCCTTGGAGCTTCCTAACCTTGCACAGTACCTTGCGGGCCTCTGCCCTGCATCCTCAAACAGCCAGAGAGACTTGGCATACAAATTGTGGCATGCTGAAGGTCTGTGCAACATACTGCCCCCTCTTAGGGTG
The DNA here is from genome assembly GCA_004365215.1 of Cuniculus paca. Lineage (NCBI taxonomy): Eukaryota > Metazoa > Chordata > Mammalia > Rodentia > Cuniculidae > Cuniculus > Cuniculus paca. Next base: position 2,092 of record RJWT010013898.1, read on the forward strand.
CCTTCAAGTACCCCTCCGTATCTGGTAAGGCTTGCCTAACACACCTTCTCAAATGAGGAAATTCCCTCCAGTACAGACAGCCATTCTCAACCTAGGAAACAACTGAGACTTTGCATTCACCTGCCACAGGGGAATACAGGAAAATGACAAAACAAAAGAGCAAAATGCAATCTCACACCTCTAGTCCATCCCAAACAAGCCTAAGAGACACGAACATAGAAGAAAATATAAGCCATACACCTGAAACTTCTGAAATGATAGCAACTGAAGTAAAAAAACAATTCCATGAAGCTATAAAGGAACTGAGATTAGAAATAATCTCCCACGTAAAACAAGAAATGATGAACATGATGAAAGAAATGATAAACACATCTAAAGAAGATACAGTTAAAAAAGTAGAGGAGGACTGCAAAAGGATGGAAACCTTGAATGAACAATACAAGAAAGAATTAGAATGCATAAAATAGATTCAAAGGGATATCCAGGAAATCAAAAATGCCATTGAAAGCTGGCAAAGCCACCTCAATGAATGTGAAGATAGACTTTCAGACCTTGAAGACATGAAGCAAGAAAGGAAAGATCTTTTAAAAATAACATGGAATCAAGAAATAACAATTCAACATTTGCAAGATGATGCAAAGAAAAACAATATAAGATTGATAGGTATAAATAAAAAAGGAGACAACACAAATGAAATAAAAACACTATTCAGAGAAGTAATACTTCCAGAATCAACAACTGGGATCTTGTCTTATTAAAAAATTTTTGTATGTCAAAAGAAACCTCCAACAGAGTGAAAAGAAAACCCACGAATGGGGAAAAAAAATCTTAGTCAACTGTCCTTCAGGCAAAGGTCTTCTATCTAGAACATACAAAGGATTAAAAAAAATCAGGCCCTCAAAATTCAAAGACCCTATCCAAAAATGGGCATCTGAGATGAAAACACACTTCTCAGCTGAACAAATACGAATGGCAAATAAATAGATTAAAAAATGTTCATCATCATTGGTCATTAGAGAAATGCAAATTAAAACAACCTTGAGATTCCATCTCACTCTAGAAAGAATGGCCAAGATCAAGAAAACAACCAATATCAAATGCTGGAGAGGCTGTAGGGAAAAAGGAACCCTTCTCCACTGTTGGTGGGAGTGTAGACTGGTGTGGCCCCTGTGGAAATCAGTCTGGAGGTTCCTCAACAAGCTAGGATTGTAAGTCCCATTTGACCCAGCTATTCCGCTTCTGGGCATATTCCCAGAAGTCCAGTCATACCACAGTGATATATGTGCACCCATGTTTATAACAGCACAATTTGTAATAGCCAAATCTTGGAAACAACCCAAATGCCCATCAATTGAGGAATGGATAAAAAGGATGTGGTACTTTTATACAATGGAGTACTATTCAGGTATAAAGAATGATCACATTGAGGCTTTTATAGGTAAATGGATGCAACTTGAGACCATACTCATAAGTGAAATAAATCAAAATCACATATGTGAACACCACATTGTCTCCCTAGTGTAAGAAACTGAAAGACTCAGTAAGATACAAAATCCCCATTAAGTATGGGGGAAGGGTAAGAAACTGTAAAAGGAAAAAACAACTCTGAGAAAAGGAGAAAAGAAGGAAGGGAAAAGAAAAGATATAAATTTGTGTATGTATGTATACACTTAAAATACATAAGATGATTGTACTACTAATTTTATTAGTTCTTAGAACAAAACAGTTAACATTCATAGGACTGGACCAATTCTGTATGCCTATACCTGGTAATCTGAGCAACTCTTGAAGACGACTATACAAAATAACAACCTTTGGTATCTTCCCATCACCTTGGTTAGAAAGCCTATATTGTTACTATTTTGGGCTCTTTATTATTGTTATTTATCTGTCTTTATTGTTTTTTGTTTTTCTTGTGCTTTGTTCTGCTATTATTACCTCTAGCACAGAAAGGATAGATGTACATGTGTATGCTTATACATGCCTAGAACTACTCCTAAAGAGTTTACAAGAGCAGATTTTGTTAAGTATCAAGATATGAACAGCTACTCTGAAGAAAATGAGACATTATGGTAGCCATAGCTTATTTCTTATCTTCAGGTTCTGAAGTTCAGTAATGCTTTCATTCTTTGATTTCATTGGTTTAAGTCTGTTTTCTTCTGTTTGATTGCAACACGTGAGAAGATATGAACAGAAGAACAAAAGGACATTAATGTAGCCATTGTTGATTTCTTATTGTCTGGTTTGAAGGCCTGTAATACTTTCACTCTTTTGTTTTATATTATTTTGTTTTGTTTGAGTTTATTGTGTGTGAATATATGAGCAACCATTTTGAAGAAAACAAGACACTAGGGTAGCCATTGTTGATTTCCTGTCATTATGTTTTGAGGACCTGTATTACTTGCAGTGTTCTGTTCTGATTTGCTTTGTTGTGTTTAACTCTTTTGTTTTGTTTTATTCTCTTTAAAATTAAAAAAAAGCATTAAATTAGGACCATTTAAATAATCACTTCCTATTAACTTGTATCACTAATATTTTTTAATTGGTAGACGCTTCTAAAAATTTAGTTTTCGGTTAATACATTGAAGTTGTTGCATTTAGGACAAGAGCCAAGATTATCTCATCTGAGCTCCCATTTTAAAGAGGAAAACAGTATACCAGAGAAAGTGATTTGGGTGATACGGTCAATTAGGAAGTAGCAGAACCAGGCATTTTAATATGAGTATTCTATCTCTTTGTCACTCATTGTGGCTGATACAGATAGGTATTTTTTAAGGTTCTTCTCTTTCTCATAGCCTTAACCTGTTTCAGCCATTCCTAAAACTTGTCTGGCTGGGGGTAAGGGAGTAAACTAACTGGTATAAAATGTGCTTAGCATGTGAATTGCCCTGGGTCAGTTCCCCAACACCAAAAACAAAACAAAAGCAAAAAAAAAAAAAAAAGACCACCTTATTTTAAATGACTTGTAAATATTTACCTCTGTATGTGATTTAAGATTTAAAAGTTCAGTTGCCTATTAGACATTTATCTTCGTGTTTCATAGGTGTGTCTAGCTAAGCAAATCCAAATAGTATAAACTATCCCCTTAGCAAAATAAGACCACTGCTTCTAGATCTGCTTTCCAAACATGAAAATACATTGGAGGAACTCCTTTGCATAAGGAAGCTGTCATCCGATGAATAGCAAAATGGAATGTTACAAGAATGCTTAGTTAAAAGAAGACTTGATTCTAGATATGGCACTGCCTCTGATTTAGGGCAAGTCCTTTTATACATGGGGGCCTTCCTTCCTTTATCTTAAAATGAGGAGGTTAGAGCTGAGTATGATGGCACACACCTGTAATCGTAGCTACTGTGGAGACTGAGGCAGGAGGATCACAAAATTGAGTCCTGCCTGGACAATTCAGCAAGACTTTATTTCAAATTGAAATAAAAGGAATGGGGGAAGCCCTGTGTTCAATCCTTAGTGCCATCCCTGCCCCCCAAAAAAGAGAAAGTTGAATTAGTCGATTTTATCTTAAGTTTTCTGTATTCAATGTCTTATGTGTCCTTTCTTTCTCCCTTTACCCCCACCACTTCAAAAGTGTCTGCAAGCTCTGGAGTTCCTGCATTCAAACCAGGTCATTCACAGAGACATCAAGAGTGATAATATTCTGTTGGGAATGGATGGCTCTGTCAAGCTAAGTAAGTAGGAATGGTAATGCTTCTGTCCCTGTAGGCTCTTGTCTCCTCTGGGATGGTAATCATATAATAGCAGCTATAGCATTCATCAGTCTATTGTTTCTTGGGATAGTATGGCTCTTTATATTACACATAGAGTGTTTATTATTATTATTTTATTATTTTCTATTTTATACATTCAACCAGTTTTTTTTCCAAATCCCTACTCTGTACTAGGTCCTATGATTGGCCTTGGGTTACATTTTGCTAACCTTCAAGGAATTCTCAGTCTATTATGACTCTAGTGAATAATTTGAAAGGAGTTTTGTGGTATTTCATTCATTCAGTTATATATTTGGCAAACAGACTTTTAAATGCTATTACATGCCAGTTCCTTTGGGAGTACAAAGATGAGTAAGAAGACAAACTCTTTACTATCAAGGTCTCCTGATTTAAATAAACTTACAATTTTACTATAATATGAAAAGAACTGCCAACAGAGCTTTTTGTTCAAAAGTATAAAGACAAGTTGTCTAGACACACAAGCTGTTCCAGGTGGATAGGCAGTTTTGGAGAGGGCTCCTAGCAGCCTCTGGCCTGGGAACTAGGTGAGGAAATGATAGAAACAAGCCCATGCCTAGTGGTAGGTGAGGGTGATTGGATCTAATTTGAGGACTTGTGTTTAAGGAATAAGGCAAAGAGTTAAATGTCATATCATCTGGCAGGGGGAATATTGATTTTCAAGAATAAAGCAGAACAGAGGAGAAAACAATCAAGGCCAACATGGACTGCTTGGACTTTATGCTGAGTCCTTCTGATTTGAGAAGAAGGTAGGAAGCTAGAGATCATGTTCCTTGGGTTATTCCTGCTTCTCCTCAGGAATGGCAAGGAATAGGCTCACAGACTAGACATGAAGGTGGCAGTCAAGTATCTCCCACTTTGGTGAAGAAAGAGATTGCAGAACTGGGAGGCAGGAGAGTAACCCCTGTGGGTAGGCACAAAGTCAGCACTCACTGAAGGAGTATTCTAACTGTCTGTCTCCCCCGCCGTCCTTCTTTTCTAGCTGATTTTGGATTCTGTGCACAAATTACTCCAGAACAGAGCAAACGGAGCACCATGGTGGGAACTCCATATTGGATGGCACCAGAGGTTGTGACGAGGAAGGCATATGGGCCTAAGGTTGACATTTGGTCCCTGGGCATCATGGCCATTGAAATGATTGAAGGAGAGCCACCATACCTCAATGAAAACCCTCTGAGAGTGAGTGTTACCAGTCCTGTCCTGTGGGGAATTGTCTGTAGTTCCAGGATGTGGGGCTCAGACTGTTCTCTCCCTCTGTGGTTTTCAACCTGGTTATCTCTTTTGTGGATAAAACAAACTACTGTTAAAATATAAATGCTAAGAATGTGCTTGTTGTATCCTGAAGAAGACTATGGAGGCCTGTGTCCATGAAATGAGAGAAGGGTGTAGTATGGTAGTCAAAGTCAGAGAACTAGCAGTAGACCAGTAGGTAAGATCTCATAGGCTATTGCAAGAACTTGACTTTTATTCAGTACAGTTGGGAATTCATTGGAAGATTTTGACTACTTCTGTGGAAAAACTGTGAGAGACTGTTGTAATAGTTCAAACAAGAGAGGTCACTTGGATGATGTTGGTATGAGTAGAAGTGAAAAGTAGACTCAGGAAATAAGTGTCTTGAAGGAATAGCTAATAAGATGAATAGGATATTGAAAGAAACTGAATCAACAGTAACTGTAAGGTTTTATGCCATAATTGTTGAAAAATTCAACTGCCATTTATTGAGATGTTGAGGAGCATGGTTAAGTGAGATAATAAAGAGTTGACTTTTTTCTTTTTTTAAAATTAGTACATGTTTGCAGTTCATAATGATTACATTCACTGGGGAGTTGGTACATGTACACCTTCTTTTTTTTTTAATCTCCCTCCTTCTCTTCTCCCTCCCCATCTCCCATTTCATAGTTGATTTTGGATGTCTTAACTAAAAGTATTCATTAGATATTCAAGTGGAGATGTTAAGAAGAACTGGACATACAAGTCTGGAGTTCAAGGATGAGTGATCAGAACTATATATTTACTAGTACAGAGTATGTAGTTTATACTTAAAGCCAGAAGTACAGGTAATTGAGAGCATTCACTTAGGGTGTGAATGCAAAGTAGACCAAGGAGTGGCCTTCTTAGCATAAGAGAACTGAAAGAAGTGTGTCTGGGAGCCAAGATGACAGTGTTTCAAGGGAAATGGGGCAGTGTATCAATTGTGACTGATCAACTGATTATGATGAAACTGAGAGATGAACATTAGATTTGCCAATGTGGAGGTTATTGATGACTTTGACAGTTATATCAAATTGAGTGATGGGGATGAAAGCTTAATCAGAGTAAATCGATGAAAGTAGGAGAAGAGGAAATCGAGATAGCAGTTTCTTTTTTCTCTTGAAGAAGTTTTGCTATGAAGGGTAGCAGAAATGAAGCAGTATCTTGAAATGGGGAAGGTGGGTTGAAAGATAATGTTTCTTTGCTCTTTGGAATGAACAGTGGACAGGAAGCAAATGGTGTTATACAGAAGAGAAGTGACATCTTCAAGAGTGATGTCCTTAATTAGATGAATCAAGTTGGATCAAGTAAAGGGCATTATATTAGACCATGGGCAGTTTATCCATTGTAATAGGAAAGGAAAGCAGAGTGCATCAATAAAGATGCAAGTAGATTGGTAATGTTTATGGGCAGATGTGAAAGTTACTCTCGTTGCTTTTATTTTTTCATTTAATCCAACCTCCCATCCAGGGCAGGAATTTCCTGTGTGTTGTCACTACCATTGTGCTGTCTACACTTAACTACATGCTTACGTCACTCTTGAATAACTCTGATTTGTAAAGAGTGCTTCAGTGTACCAATTTGAAATTAACTTCTATAGTTTCTACCCTTTTGTTGCAGCTTTGCTGACTGACTACGTAGAATAGATTCTTCTCTGCCTTAGAATGGCCTTGCAGATTTGAAGGTGATCAGTGGGTGTCTTGGTTTCTTTTTTCGTTGCTGGGACAAAACACCTGACACTTAAAGTGAAGCAAGGAAAGGTTTATTTAGCTTACAGTTTCTGTGGATTTCAGTCCATAATCAGCTGACTCCAAGGCAGGGTGGCATGGCACTGGGCAACACTTCAAGGCAGCAGCCAGAGCAAAAGGGGCAGCCGTTCATGGTGGCTGCAAGTGGCAAGAGCAAACCGTGCCAAAGAGGAAAACACGCCCCCATTCCGACCTTACATTGTATGTCGGCTCCACCCCTGGGCGGGTGCAGAACTCACACCACCAATCCCAGCGCTAGACAACGAGTCAATCATAAATGCTAGATTCAGCCACTTTTATGACTACATGAGGCTTGGGGGGGCATCTATATATAAACTGTAACAGTGGGGTTGTGATGGAAATAAGACTGAAATTAGAGGACATGCACGCTTGTGAACAGTGTGATCCTAGGCATATAGGCTTGTATTTCTGAGCCTTATCTGTGAAACAGGGATGACAAATCTTGTCCTGTTTCTCAGAATTACTGTGGTACATACACTGTGTAGGTACCTTGTGTGTTAAAGTGCTGAGCACTTGTTTCCTGTTCTATGCTTTTACTTTTCCAAAGAGATGCTTCATATTAGGGGCCAGGGAGGCAATAGTAAAACAATTTGCTGCTTAACTAAACATTCCTTTTTATAACATTCCTTCATTCCTGAAGGCACCAGGAATAATTTTTGTCTTCAGCCAGGCAGATGTTTAGGCCATCAGGCTAAGTGAATAATAAAGGCTTTAGATCAGTAATGAAGAGTAATAATAAACCCTTAGGTTTGTAACTCACTTTATATGTTTCCAAAGTGCTTTCAGCTATCCAGACAGGCACCAAAAAGAAGTTAGATTTTAGCAGCATGCACATGATCACGTAGCCTCTTAAGTGTTAAGCCTGATCCTTAGGTCATATTCTTTCTAGAATACCGCAGCTGTCTCTTTGAATCCTGCAGCAGCTGGCCATAGTTTTAGAGGATGTATCTGGGGACAGAAGAGAACCACAGTTGAAGCTCAAAGTGATTCTCCATTTATATTGCCAGGCCTTGTACCTCATTGCCACCAATGGGACCCCAGAGCTTCAGAACCCAGAGAAGCTGTCAGCTATCTTCCGAGACTTTTTGAATCGCTGTCTTGAGATGGATGTGGAGAAGAGAGGTTCAGCGAAAGAGCTGTTGCAGGTAACCACTCCTCTACAGAGAAAGCACATTTTGTACGTCATTTATGTCTGTAAAGTTCTGTTTATCATAGAACTAAGCTTCTTTCCTATCATTTCCCATACTCTTCTGTATTCCTAATTTCCTATTCTTCACCCTGCCATTAGTCATAAAATTCCCTTAGTGTCTTCCTTAGCCCATTAAAATTTTATACACCTTCTTCCTTGGCTCGGCCTAAACTCTACTTTCTGAGCTCATATTGAGCCTTGCCTATATCTTTTTTTAGCACTTCCCTTGGTTTGCCTGAATTAGTCTGGGAGATTTTGTTTGTGCTTGATGGGAAGCAACTCTGAAAAGTTAAATCTTGTATATTACACCTTATTGGGATAAACACAAAAGATATATTTTTAAGAAAGGAACATAAATTTAGACGATAATGAGTGTGGCTTTTGAAATCTCTGAAATTTTTAACTTAGAAATCCTCAGATGAGGGCAATGATGTTCTTTGTTTGGGGTGAGATTCTGCAAGGGTACAGGGAAATCCAGAATTTACCGAACTTTTCATAAAAACTTCCACCTGCCTAATCTTGAAGTTGTAGCATAATTACTTTATACAGTTGTAAAAACTGCCTACAGCAAGTCAAATCATTTGTATTTAACATTTATGTTTCAAATATAATTTTTCATATCTAGTGTCATTTTACTATACTGCTGACCTTTAATTTAATGGTAAGTTTCACATGAAACTTCATGATAGTGATTGACAGGTAAGCACTGTTAGTTGGTTTTGTATCATGAGGCCCAAGATTGACTGAGTTGAGCAAGGCAGGATCTAGGATACTACTTTGTGTTGAAAGTGGTTCTAAATATCTCTGTCCTTACCACTGGATTATAAGCTCTATTTTATTGATCTCTGTGAGTCTCTTTTTGTGTCCAGGACCTGACTGGGAACAGGTATTCAGAAAATACTTATTAAGTTTAATGGAATTACTTAAAATATTTACCTATACTTTTAACATCTTTTTGTACTTGAGGCTACTAATAACACAGCACTGGCCATTAGAAATAAGATGTGAATTCTGCGAAGTGTAACCCATTAGTCTCTAGACTCCTTTGAGACTCAAAAAACCCTTAGAACAGGCAGTACAATATAGAATTCGTTTTGACTTTTGTATATGAGTTGTATTCTGGAAGCCCCAGGCATTAGAAAGTGCACAAATGCTATTCTAAGCCTGTGGTAGGTAAAAATAACATTCTTAATTAGGTGCCACACTGTAGTTATTGAAATGTTAGTGCCTTCTAGAGTTTTATTCCTAATATAGTAATATAGTTAATAATAAATGTATTATATTGAATATTTATCATGTTTTAGGCTCTAAGCTCTGTTTTCTTCACAGAAATTCTGTTAGTTATAGGTTGTTTTAGTCCCATTTTTTTACAGGTGAGGAGGTTGAAGTTCTACTTTCCCCTAATTATGTAGCTTAAAACTGGTAGATCAAGGATTTCGACCTACATCTGTTTGGCTCTTAAGTGTGTATGCTCTTAGCCTCTTATAGGCTCAAGAAGTGTCAGAACTGGAAGATCTGTCAGACTTACCTAGTTTACTTCGTTCAGAGAAGGAAACAAACTGAGGCCTGCTAGTTGGGTATCGGTTGTTCTTGAAAATTGTATAAATGTGATCTGAGAACACCAACTCTTTAACTTGTTAGTATATATTATAAATACTCAAAGCTAAAACTTTCAGAATCTTTTTTTGTTTTTTGGTTTACATAGGATAATATATTGGAATTCCTGTCTTCATGATTTAACAAGTGCTTTTATTCCTTTCATAGTAATAGTAACTTCTTGTTCTCAGTACCTTTCTCTTCCTCCCCCTCCCTCCTCCTCCTCCTTTTCCTCCTCTTCTTCTCCTCTACCCCCCTTCTTCCTTCTCCTCCCCCTCCCCCCTTCTTCTGACAGTGTCTCATTAAGTTGCCCACATTGGCCTAAAATTTGCAATCTTTCTGCCTCAGCCTCTTGAGTAGCTGGGATTATGGGCATGTGCACCACCACACCCAGCTAGAGTACAGTTTTTATGCATTTTCTGCTCAACTTTAACATGTTCCTACTGCTTTGTACCACTGGTGGTTCAGAGCTGCCCAGCAACATGATGTATGGATTACAGCCCATTGTGAACATGTTAAACATTGAAGACATGGTCTAAATTACTGCCCAGTGAAAATGATTTTGGAAAGGACCAAACTATGTATTAATTAGACTTACTGAACTCAAGTGTAGAACAGCAGATTCTGAGCCAGTCATGATGATATGCATGTGCAGTCTCAGCTACTCCGGTGGCTGGGGCAGGAGGATTGCTTGAACCCAGGAATTCAGGATGAGCCTAGGCAACATCATGACACCCTGTCTCTCTTTTTAAAAAACTCTGGATGAGTGATCCTGAAATACAGTTTTGCATTTTATCAGTGAATCTTGATCAGTCAGTATCTTTCCCTGAGATGATTATTACAGTGGTACCTCAGTTCATTAACTTAGTTCTGTCCACGATTCTGGTAGTAAATCAAAATGAATGAGAACTGAATCAGATTTCCCCATAAGGTCAACATTGAACCTAACCATTGAATTTGATTTAGTTCTCATCCAACTCAGTTTGAAACCAGAATTGTGGAAAGAATCAAGTTTATGAACTGAGGTACCACTATATTCTGATTACTACCATAGGTTAGTCTTCCCTAATAAGAAATGGAACCATAAGATATGAACTCTGTGTCTGTCTTCGTCCACTCAGCAGGTCTGTGGGATACATCTTCTCAGTATATCAGTTCATTTTTATTGCTGTGTACTTTTGTTTTTGTATAGTATAATGTGAATATAACATTCACATTGGACATTTGGGTATGTTTCAGTTATTGACTGTTGTAAGTAAAGCCTTCTATATGTCTTTTGGTGGTTATATAAACTCGTTTCTCTTGGGAATATATCTAGGCTTGGAATTGCAGGAGTATACAATAGATGTGTTTATCCATTGGTAGTTACTGCCAATTTTCCAAAAATGGTTATCTCACAAGGATATCCTTTGATTTGAGGGGGATCTGAAGCTATCCTTGCAGTACCTGCTATAAACTTTGATGCCTTGTGATGGTCGTTAAGGAAGAATGGTATAGTCATGTGTCTTTTGCTTGTTCTTCTTTCTAGCATCAGTTCCTGAAGATTGCCAAGCCCCTCTCCAGCCTCACTCCACTGATTGCTGCAGCAAAGGAGGCAACCAAGAACAATCACTAAAACCACGCTCAGCCCAGTCTCATTGTGCCAAGCCTTCTGTGAAGTAAACGCTCATTTCAGAAATTCCATCCTCTGGCATCCTTCTTCTTGCCCTGCTTCTCCCATCTCCTGATGTAGGATTCTCAGGACTTTGATCTTTGGAAACCATGTATCCAGCACTGAAGAGAACTGAAACTGAATGATTAATTCAATGATTACTGTTGCTAAATAAGGAAGTTCCTTCCCACTTGTGAATGTGAGATTGCTTTATGACCAAGGGTTTACAATGCATAAATCTTGGACCTCTATTTCTACATAGCAAAATCTCAACCATCCCCACTCCCCACTCCCCACAGTCCAGTAATATTAACAATTTGCAGTTGGTTGGGATTTCTTTAGTGCTTGCTTTTCTATGACTGAATTGCCAACACACCTCATTGTACCTGAAAACCAGAACAGCTTGGGAATGCCATGGAGTTTGATAATCTGCCAGGGACATGAAGTGGCTCAGCTTCCTGGACCATGATTGGTACAGCTGATCCGGACATGGGAGAGCTACAGCCTTTTTCTTTGTGTATGCTTTTGCCAGCTGTTTGGGAGGACCCTGACCCAATAATGTTCCCCATGCTATTTCTTGTGAAGTGATCTTGGCTACGTAGCAGCTTCTGATTCCCTGCATCCCATAGGCTGTTGCCCCTCTTCTATCCTTGTTTATAACACTGAGAGGTTTCCAAAGGCACCTGCTGAGTGAGAACACAGTGAGAAGTCAGGGGGAAAAATTTAGCTACTTTCAGAGCAAGGCTGACATCAGCACCTGTCCACCTATGCTTGTGTGACATTTCAAGAACTCAGCCTCTTTTTTCCATTTGGATGGACTGCTGAAAGATTAAAATTCAGATGTTCTGGTGGCCTAAATATTTGGGTTAAATGAAGGGGTCTCCAAATCTGATACTATATGTTTTGATGGATTTGATGACCTGAATTGATATCATACCAGCTATAAGGGGACCCTGTTTTTAAATGCATGGCCAAACTCTGCAAATGGAAATACTTACACTGGGTGTTGGGGATGTTTGCTACCTCCTGCAGTCTTTGTGGTTTTGGTCCTCCCACTATGGTAGGATGCTTGGCCAACATTGTGATTTGTCGTATCAGTCCCTTTGACCACCTTGTCATGCTCTGAGGCACCACTACCTCGGTAGCACAAGTTTCTATTTCCTTCAATAAAAGGAGATGAAAATCTACTTAGTGTGCCATTTTTTTTCCTTCCTTTCTGATTTCTTACATGAAATAATGAGTAATTTTTTTTCTGAAAAATTTGAGAGTAAATTGCAGATAGGATGCCCTTTTACTAAACGTACCTCAATTGTATTCCTTAATACTTTTAGTTTAAATATAAATGAAGGGAAGATGGAATGTTTATAAACACATATGTATCTACCATCCAAGTCAAGAAGAGAACACTCCATGTCTCAGAACTTTCTGCATCTTAGCATCTGCTTTCTCTTCAAAAGCCCCATCATCCTTTCAGTGAGATTACATTGTTTCTCTATACTATCACATTTGTGTATTTCAATACGGTTTAATTCTGCCAGTTTTTGAACTTTAAATACACTGTTCCACTCAAGATTATTTTTAAGATATATATATATATGTAGATCTTTGTAGCTCTCATTCATTTATTGTTGCTGTTGTAGTAATTCCCCAAGGTTTGACGTCTAGAGGAGTTGACTTTCTTAGAGCATTGTTGGAAATGGCTATACCCAAATGTTTAAGGCAGTCAGTTTGGTAGAGTTCCGAGGTGGCTAATGAGGCCACAGGCCTATCCCATTACACAGGCACAGTAAGACTAGAGAAATTAGGAAGACAATACCATTCACAATAGCTTCAACAGAAATCAAATACTTAAGAAGGTAAAAGACCTCTACGATGAAAACTACAGTCCTCTAAAAAAGGAGATTGAAGAGACCTTCAGAAAATGGAAAGATATCCCCTATTCCTAGATAAGCAATACCAGTACTGTCAAAATGGCCATACTCCCAAAACATACACAGATTTAATGCAATTCCAATCAAAATACCATCATCTTTCTTCAGAGAACTACGGAAAACAAACCTAAAATTCACATAGAATTAAAAGGAACTCAGGAAAACAAACAAACAAACAAACAAAAAAAAAACAGACCCAAAATAGCAAAAGCAATACTGGGCAAGAATAAAGCAGGAAACATCACAATCCCACACTTGACAAAGCTCTAGGATAAAAACAGCATGGTACTGGCACAAAAACAGATGTGGATCCATGGCACAGAAAGATGAGGCAGGAATGGCAGACGCATTCAGCTATCTATTTGACAAAGGGGCCAGAAACATACATTAGAGAGAAGATAGTCTCTAACAAATGATGCTGAGAAAACTGGCTATCTGTGTGCAGGAAATTAACTCTAGTCATATTAAAATAAAAATGGATCAAAGGTCTAAATGATAAAACAGAAACAATCTACTGAAAGATAAAATGGGTAAAACTTGAAGACAGGCATATGCAAGCTTTCTAAACAGAACCCCAAATGCACAAGGAATAGTACCAAGAATCAACCAATCGGGTTATATCAAATTAAAAGGTTTCTGCACAGCAAAGGAAGCAACCAACAGAGTAAAGAGACAATCTACAGAAAGTTTTGCCAGCAATTCATTGGACAGAGTACTAATATGTAGAATATATAAGTAACTTGAAAAAATTAGCCTCCCAAAATAAAATGTCCTGTGAAAAATGGGCAACTGGAATAAATAGATGCTTTTCAGAAGAAGTACAAGTGGCCAATAAATACATGAAAAAAATGTTAAATATCTCTGGCCATTGAGAAATGCAAATTAAAACTACATCAAGATTCCATTTTATTCCAGAAAGAATGGCTGTCATCAAGAAATCAGGTAATAGCAAATGCTGGTGAGATTGTAGGGGAAAAGGAATTCTTCCTTCCGCATTGAGGTAGGAATGTAAACTAATACAACCATTATGGAGATGCCTTTAAAAACTAAAAATAGTAATTCCATTCCACCCAGTTATTCCCTCTCCAGGTATCTTCCTGAAAAAGTTAAAGACATAATATTACACTGCTACATGCATACCATGTTTATAGCAGCAATACTAATAATAGCTAAACCTTGGGAACAGCCTATATGTCTATCAACAGATGAATGGATAAAGAAAATGTATTTGTACACAATGGTATTTATACACAATTCTCTGCCATGAAGGATAAACTTGAAGTCATTTGTTGAAAAATGGATGTGCCTTGAGACCATAACGTTAAGTGAAATAAACCCACAAGCTTAAATATAAGAGAAACTTGAAATACAAAGAGCAAAATAAAAGATAATGGGAAATAAGGAAGTAGATCTTTTGAAAAAAAAAAAAATCAAGAGACAGTGGGAAGGGAGGGATGAGAGAGGGGATGAAAAAAGTTGAAATATGTACATGTATCAATTCCTTATGAGGAATGTAATAATGTACTGCAAACATGTAATGATAAAACAAAAATTTTTTTAAAAAGACTTGAGCCCTAACCCTGATCACACTTGAGAATGTACTCTCTGAGGAGGTACAATGGAGCTAAAAGTCAGTGCTCTGTCATGTACTATCTATTGGATCCTAGCACCTAATTACATAGGAGAAGAGGCTAGTTCTTCCTAGGTATGCAAATTATCCCCTTGCCAAGGTCTGGAGTTCTCCTACAGTATGACATCTGGAATCTACTGAATCTCTGTCTGCCCCAGAAGGTGGTGGACATTAAGAGTTTCCATACACTGACAACTGTTCACGTCATCATGAGTTTCCACCAAAAAACTAGGTTCCAAAAATCATAGAGCATTTGTTGTTTGATTAGCTGCTCACAAACCAAAAAACCAGAGAAGCAAGACTCGGGAAATTCTGTCAGGATAGGACCACTGGCCAACCATCTTCAAGGACAGGAATTGTGTGCTACTGATGTTGCAGAAGCAAAATCTGCCAAAGCCAGTTATATTCCTGAGAATGGAGACCTGGGAGTGAAGAATATCCTCCAAGATGGCACTCCAGGGTGGTTGTTTTTAACAGTCTTAGGGTCACCTAGGAGACTCCACTATAGAGGAGGCTGAACTGCAAGCTCATCTAAGTTCCTGAGGATATTCAGAGTAGATTTATTATGAACCAGAGACTTGGAATGGAGGTGGGAGTTGGTGATCAGCTCTTCTGGAATGGAATTCTTTTTTTTTTTTTGGAATGGAATTCTGTGGTGGTTACTAATGACCTAGGAGGAAGAATTCCGGTAGGTGAATCAGTACTGAATGAATTAAAATCTGGTGACTTGCCCCTTGTGGTATGACTAGTACATGAATGGTAAGAATGATAGATGACCTTATCTGAACAAAGCCAGTGGAACCCTTCTGTGGTTTTTCTCCCCTGGCTGTGAGGACCATCTTCAGACGTCACAGTATTACTCACATGTTGCCTGCTCTAGTTAAAACAGTAGCAGAGATTAGGAAAGCTATGAGGATGATGGCTTTCTCCTCTCCATCACCTAACGTGGCGGACCATATGAGATATATATTTGTGAAGAGATGTACTATGAAGTATTGGCTCTCACTGTTATAATTAACTATCTTGGCAGCCAATGATCCGGTTGAGGTGACAAATACAATTAAAATTAACCATCAGGTGAAGGAGATAACCATAGAGGGGACCAAGTGAACTGACAGGTCTTATCATGCTGTGTAGCCATGACTTTTAGAATAAAGGATTAAAAGTGGTGAGATGAGTCACCCCAGTGTTGCTTTTGCGGAAAAACAAACAAACAAACCACAAAGGGACATGAGTTTCTTCAGGCAGTTGCTGAAAGGACAAGTAACTTGGACTGACTGCTTATGCACATGTCAAAAGTGTAACCAGGATGTAGCTAGCTTTTCAGCTCAGGGCATCATCAGGCTGAAGCCAAGGTGTTGGTTAGAGCTGGGGTTCACACAGTGCTTAGAGTCCTCTACCAGCCTTGCTGGTTATTAGTAGAATTCATTTGCTTATTAGACAGCAAAGTCTGGTTTAGAGAAAACAAAGTATTACAGTGTGGTTGAAATCAAATAAACTTTCATTTTTAGCAGTCACAATATGTGTGTCCTTGGAGAAACTACTTAACCTTTCTGAGCCTCTGTTTACAGATCTGTGAAATATAATATATACCTCTGAGATTTTGAGGAAATAATTTATGCAAAATATTTCATACAATCCCTGGAACACAGTAAATGCAGCCCTGTTTCGTAATGCTTGAAATTACCTGGTTTGGCAAGAGACTTTATACCAACTCTGACTACTGGCAGTCAGTGCTTGCTTGCTTGCTTGCTTGCTTGCTTGCTTGCTTTTTTAATCTTTTTGAGACAAGGTCTCATTATGCAGTTCAGGCTGGCCTTGAGCTCACTTTGTAGCCCAGACTGGTCTCAAACTTACAATGATCCTCCTGCCTCAGCCTCCTGAGTGCTGGGATTACAGACATGCACCACCATGCCCAGCTTTCTAAAAGAATCAGTAACTGGGAGTTTAATTTGTACTGACACATCTTAACCAGTATTGATTTTTGGTCGCAGAATTGAAGGTCAATCAAACATCAATAAAAATTTCATCTGTTTGAGGATACTCTGTTCAAAAGACTGACCCTCCTTTCCTGTCAAGTTGCTCAGATATAAAGCACACAATATTAGTATTTAACCTCTCAGACTTGAAGTTCAATTTGTATTTACTGGGATGTGTTAAAAACAAAAATTTTAATTTCAATGCCTTTACAACTTTCCACTTAAATGGAGATTTGCTGCTCTTAATAAAAGGAACCCTTGTCATTCAGGTATACTATGTGAATTTAGCAAAGACAATGTCTGTGATCTGAGCTGAGGGCACTGCTGCTGCACAGTTGAGTGGGGTCAGGCATCAAGCCTCAGCATGCTGCCAAGAGAGAAATCAGAGGCTGGTACTTGACAGTGAGGTGACACTGATGCCCACAGGTCTTAAGTTTATCCCTTCGTGTCATTTTATAAATGTAGATGAGTTCCACTTAGAACAACCTTTGACTATTTATTCTTCAGCCCAAGCAGTGATAAGCTTATTAGAGTGAGTAGCAAGATTATTAGAGAAATGGGAAATTCTCTAACAAGTGTCATGTCTGACCTGAGAGGGGACACTTTTAGCAAACTGCTGCCTTCCACAAACAATAGGAAACCACTAAAAGGGCCTCAGCAAACAGAACATGACCACACAGAAAAGTTAAGACTGGACATATAATATCTCCAGCTCCAGAAAGTCCAGCATTATCTTCACACTTGCACTGTCTGTCCTTGGAACTTTGACCTCAAACATTCCATCTAGATTCCTTGGGACTATAACCACAGCCCCAAACTCTATATAAACTTAACTTCTCTTCAGGCCAGTTGCTGAAATCATCCATGATCTCAGCCAATCATCCATGATCTCACCCAGACAAAATAAATCCAGCCCTTTGCTCACATAAAGCCTGTGTTGCTGGGTGGCTTCCAGTGCACCGTTGATAACGATGAGAATGCTACGAATGGTTGGCATAAATACTGCCTTGACTTCAGGATACAGAAAAGTTAGGAATTGGCTGTGTTTTTATAATATTACTAGCTTATCTCTTCCTGAACTTTCCCTATACACAAAGGCCTAGATGAACATGTGCTGTGGATGTAATTGCATGTTTGCCAAATATTTTAAACAGTCCTATAGACGATAGCAAACTGCAAACTCCTGTGTGATCTTTAGCAGGATTTGCTGATAGTACAATGGTGACCATTAGAAAAACTTTATCTGAAGTTGGTTTGCTCCTTATGGAAACTTGGATAGGGGGCCCTATGCTACTGAAGGAAGCTAGAGTTTTGAAGAAATGTAGTAAACTTTCAGTTTGTAATTTTGAAAGGTTTATGTCCACTTGGTTTCTTTTTAAGTTTCTCCAACACAACTTTACTCGAGTTCATCACACTTTTATTTTTATCTAGGCTTGATAGAGCCTAACAGACTTTGAACAATATTCATTGTCCAATGACAGCTTAATTAGATGAATAATGAGTCTTAAAAAATTGAGTCAGTTTGTTGGGAAAACACAAAAATATTTTTCAGTTATCAATGGGAACCTGTGGTTTTAAGAAGATTACAAGTCCTCAAGTTTTTCTTTTTAAAATTAGTATATGCTTGTGATACATATAAGTAACATTCATCTTGGGGAATTAGTACATATGCATATCAAATCTTGATAATTTTTACTCCCTCATACACACTCCTATCTCCCTCCTTCCCAAGATCCCTTTCCCATCTCCAGAGGCTACCTTTCTGTCTCCTACCATTTCTTTTTTATTTTGCTCTTTAAATTATTTACATTTTGGATCTTTCATATTACAGAAATCATGCGATGTTTAACTTTTATGTCTGATTTATTTCAATTGGCATCACGGTCTCTAGCTCTAGCCACTTTCTTACAAACACCTCAAATTTATCCTTTATAGCTGAGTAGTACTCCACTGTGTGTGTGTGTGTGTATATACATATTTATATTTTCTTTATCCATCTGTTGCTGGACAAACAAGCTACTTTTGTAATTTAGCTATTGTGAGTTGTGCTGCTATAAAATGGATATGCGTGTATCACTGTAATATGATTACTTTCTTTTGAGAAGATACCCAGAAGAGCTATAGCTGGGTCAAATTGCATTTTCAGTTTTAGTCTTTTGATGAATCATTATCCTGATTTCCATAGTGGTTGAATATAGAGCCCTTCCTGGACCTCATCTCAGTCCAGGACATTTATGTTTGTAATCTTATGGAAAAATTATTGGAATTCTAGTGAGTCAATTCCAATTGACCACTTCCAGCTCAACCCATGGTGAGAATAAAGACACTAAGACAAATTTATAGTTATGGGGAGCCAAGGGGGTCCTAAGTGCAGCCAAGATAGTGGTTCACTGGAACAAAGGCCTCAACCCAGGGCCCAACCTGGATTTTATTAACTTTTGGAGAAGGGAGTGGCTTGAGCATGAGCGACTGTGAGAATGGTGGGAAATGTGTGATTACTGTGAGCTGAGCTAGGTAAGAGGCCTGAAAGCACCTCTGTCATATGCAAAGAGAAGGATGTGCAGAAAGATCAATCTGCATAACACAATTGAGGTAGCATCTAATGTTTTGGGGCCAGTGCTTCAGC
>RJWT010013899.1:0-13949 GCA_004365215.1 Cuniculus paca
GAAGACTGTAGCACAATATTGCTTTACATTTTGCCCTTCAAAATGCTGTGATACCAACCATGCATTTCTGCTCCCTGTGACCATCTTTTCTTAAATTCCTTTGCAAAGGTTCTCCTGTATTTTCCTTCAAATAGTGGAGTTTGTTGGTGCCTCTGGATGGGATAGTTTTTCCTTTCTCTCTCTTCCTATGTAGTGTTCTTTGTAAGCCCTATAGCTTAAATCCTATTTCTGTGCAAGATTCTTACATTTATATTAGACTGTGACAACTATGAACTTTCCTTTGTCTCATGAGGGCAGGTTCTAAGGGCTGAGTATAACACAATAGTATGTTAGTGTTATTCTTCAGATCTTAAATGTCTCCCAAAGGCCCATGTGTTAAACCTTGGTCATCAACCCATGGCATTATTTGGAGGTGATGAGGCCCAATGAGAGCAAGATAGGTCTCTGGGGACGTACTGGAACTGTGACACTTTTCTCTCTCTTCTTGCTTCCTGTCTGCCATGAGGTAAATAGCTTTCACCTGCTACATTTGGAGATAAAGTGACCATGGACTGAAATCTCTAAAACCGTTAGCCAAATTAAGTTGATTTTCTCATGTATTTCTTTCACAGCAATGGAAAACTGACTGACACAGCCAGTTCCTTCACATGCTAGAGAAGATGCTAACCTACATGGATGGGTGCTCACATTAGGGGACCACGAAACCAGCTCTAACAGCATTAGCCATCTCTTGCCTTGAGAATCTATAAAGGAAGTCGCAGGTTCATTAGGAATTGAAACAATCATTATAGTAAGAATTTCCTAGAAGAAATCTTCAGTGTTCTATTCTGCAGCAGTTTTGGAGGGGAAAAGTAGGTAGTCCCCTCTCATTTTAAACCCTACAAGTTAGAACTCATGAAAACCATTTATAGTTTAGCGCACAAACTTGAAAGCACACAAGGACTGCTAACAAAATCATTTTACAGGCACCTGAAAAGCAAGAATCACTAAGCATTAGAAACAGAGTAAAGGAGGCTATATTAGGGTGCGTTGAAACATCACACACCGAGGCTAAAATTGTGTGTTTTCTAGGATCTAAATGTAGATGGCAGGAGCTACCATGGAAAAGGTCTTTCTGAGATTTCATCCTCAGCTAGTCTTCTGCCAGTAAGGAATGATCTCTTTAGGAATTGGTTAGGAGTATACAAGCTGCTCATTTTCGTCCTCATCACAGGACGTTGATTCCACATTTCAATCGTATCAATTACTTCTCTGTTCTCTGCATCCCTTGGGAACCTCCAGAGACTCAGAATAATTGTAAGCTGCTGGAAGAGTGAAGACGTGCCCCCACTGTGGGCTCAGAGTTAAATGCAGCACAGCTAAAGGAGAGGAGAGGCTTCAAATGGATGAACACCTAGAATTTTAAAAGGTGGGAATCATAGTGGATTTTACCTTGCTTAATACTGATTTCAAAAACCACAAAATTTCCCTATTCAAGGGGAGAGACAAAACAATTCAATGGAAAGAAATTAAAAAGACAAATTGGAAAAACTATCAAGCTACTTTCTAATTACAGTTCACTGGATGCAAGTTCTTCCAAAAAATGGTCTCAGAGTCTTTGTTTCCAAACTCTAAAATGAAAGTGATCACCGAACACTTAACATTTACTTTTAATGCTTTGTAGGCACCTCTCAATCCAACACTGATTTCCAGCTCCTCTCAGTGCTGATTTGATTCTTCCTCCAGCCTTGCAACGCTTTGTCATCTGCCCACTCCCTTTGCAAGGCCATGGCCATCTCCTTGTTTGCTTGGAAGCTGTGTTCAGCCTATAATGCAGAGCCTGCCAAGGACAGGTGGCAGTGCGCTCCTGGACATTGCCAGTCCCTTCTATCATTCAGCCACATCTTCAAGTTGAGGCGCTGCTGCAGGAGTCTCATACTGTGTCCTGATGCCACACATACTTCCTGTTCCACACAAGCCTCCCAGTCACCCTAAAAACTCTGCAAGGGGAAGCAAGATCCTACTATTCATATCCAGACACTGTGATTTGTGTGGTTCCTTGAGGGTTCAACATACATTTCTGTCTAAATCTTTCTTTCCTTAGTAGCACAGAGGCAGGTCAAGTGCTGACCAAGTCCTTGCCTAACCAAGTGCTGATTGTCAAGCTCTCCCTCTTGGGTTTGCTTTCTCTTCCTGAATTAAACTCTAAGGCTTGTTTAGAAAAGATGAGGGAAAGAACATGGAGATAATGCAGTAACCACATTGTCAGGTTCTAAGAATCTCTGAAATCTGTTTTTCCTAGGATTTATGTAAACTAATACATTTCCAATTTAAATCGGTTTAGTTAGGTCTCTATCACTTACAAGGCAGTAAATGTGACTCCTACCATATGTAAAGCAGTGTTTTATATAAATCCAAACAAAGGCAAGGACCAAGAACAAGAGCAAATTCAGTAAGAACACTGTGTATTTTAATATGCGGCTTTTCAGGTTCTACGGCTTCTGTTGTTTCCTTCCTTTATTTTGTTCTCATGCATGTTTGAATGGTGGACTGCTCTGAAAAGCATAGTGCATGACAGAATAAATACAGAAAGTATACAGAATTGAGAGCAATCTGGCATTGCCATGGCATCCAAACATGTAATTGGTGAACTCATCTTGCTAAAGAAGGAATAGACTGGTTTGTTTCCTTTTTATGTAATTTTAGTAATAATTCATTCTTACTGATTTTTTTTTCAGAAGAATCCCTCTAGAGTGGGAAAGTAAGAAAAAAGAAAAAGCAAGAAAGAAAAGGAAAAGAAAACATGCTGTACTTTTATAACAAATAATTTTAAGAATTACTGCGTTGGTACACATTATATCTTCTTTGTAGGCTGCCTAAAATTCTTTATATAAAATGGTGAGGAATATAACAAGTATGTAAACACTCAGCTCTACAACTGTGTTGCTCTTTGCTGATAATTTACCTTTCCTCCTACTGATGTTCTCTTTCCTGCCTTCACCCCATCCAACTATGTGCTCCTACTTTCTTCCCCACCTACCTGGCTGATTTTCTCATCATCACCCTGCCAACCACTACAGCTTTCCTTCAATTATCATGCTTGAAATGCTGTTGGAACCAAAATGAACATATAATAATGCCTGTATGAAAATGCCGCAGTGACCCACAATATAGATCAAGCTTCTCAACGACTTTTTAATGTCCTATTGATTTGTTCCAAAATTGCTTTATAATTTACAATAAAATTGCATTCCAACCTTTCCATATGCTATATTTCATGGCTTATATAAGAAACTGTCTTAAAAATTTATTCAGAAAGATTAACAAATCTGTGTTAGGAAGAGCAGGTATTAAGATGAACAGGAATGACATATTTTTGTAATGATATGTACATTTTTCTAAGTGCAATCTGATGCGAACTCTTTGCTAATTAAAAAATAAAGATAAATTAAAATTGGTCGAGATTGTCTCTGATTGTTGTGGTTCAATACATAATGAGATAACGATCTGTTAAAGATCAATTGAGGGATTGTTTCCCTCAATTACATTTGACTTTATGTCAACGTTAGTTAGTGTTATTTTTCTCTTCAACATGGAGAAAATAGGCCAATTTATATATCTACAAGACAGTAAAACAAAAATCAGACATGTTGAGTCCTTATGCCTATTTCAATTAGTTAAATATTTTGTTAGAACAAAATCATACAATGTAGAAAACGTATCTGAAACACTACAAGCTTAAGAAAATATGTATTTTATTTTATTGAATGGTAAACATATAACAATAAAAGCACAAATACCTAACCCAGTTGAAAAAAATTTCAGAAGTCAGGAAAGGTAGAGGCAGCTAACAGTACAAAAAGGAGCATAAGGAAAAGGGAAATTGTGTGTGTGTGTGTGTGTGTGTGTGTGTGTGTAGGAGTAGGAGAGAAGAAAAGTGGGAGGAGGAAGAGGAGGCAACAGAGACAGATAACTTCTCGTTTTTTAAGTGACACTTAGAGATTAAAATGTTAACTCCTAGTGTCCTAATTGTATCTTTGCTACTTTCTCCATTTCTCTCTTGATTTGTACCATTTATAACCTGAAAAGGTAATACTAAAGCACGAGGGGAAGTGAGCTTTTCATTCTCACTGCCACAGATGCAGAATACTGAGATTTTGGTAGCAAAACATTTAATCTGCAGCCTTTCTATTCCTCCTCCCAAGTTTACTTATGATCTCCTTGCAGCCCTTTCTTCCTGTTTCTTTCCATACTTTACAAACCTCAACAAACACACAAACGAATGACATAAAGAAGACTGTTAACAGGCCAGCAATAATGGAAATTATTGTGAAGGGATTAAGAAAAATGAACAAATAAAGTCTTAGAGGCCAGATCACGCTGGGATGTCCATTTTATTTCTCGTATTCTCACCAAAACCTTCAGGGACAGCTAATACACTGGATATGGAATATTCTCCTCTTTTCTACCTTGAAATTGTGACAGTTAATCTCCCCAAACCCTAAACTGGTAATTTGTAATTGCACTGTTGGGTGAACTAATCATTCTTGTAATTAAAAAAAAAAAAAGCTCAGGTTCATGGAAAAGAATCAGTGCATGCTTCCAGGATGTGGTCCAGGAAGACAGAAAGGGAAAGAACTCAGCATCTCCTCTGCATGGGAAGACGATGGAGCACAATAGGCAAGAGCAAGGAAACTTGCTGTATTTTCCAGCAGTGCACTGGGGTAGGAGGAGAGAAAAGACTTTAGCCACTTGCATTTCACTACCAACAAAGACTAATCTACGAAAGTGCACCAAGCCCAGAGCTCTTGAACTTAGAAGGATTATGAACACTTATAAACAACAAGTATCTGAGCAGAGACTAGGGTGGATTCCATACTCGCTGAGTCTCCTCAAATATTTGCTTTTCATAAAACTGCAGGACCTCTGCACAATCCTGGAGGAATGTTAGGGATTTAGTGTGACACCCAAGCTTAGAACTGGACTTGAATTGCATTGAGGTAGTGAAAACTGGAATGTTTCATGTACGTGCAACTCATACGCTATACATATTGCTAATGTAAAAAATGCATATGCAAAAATATAATCATGATAATACTTATATATTATTGTGCAATCATCATAAACATGGTATCTGAAGATTGCATGTGAAAATTGAGAAACTTTTAAACAAATACTTGTTTCCCATTCAGGTGTCCTGTGCATTACACATGGGCACAACTTCTTCTTCCACTAATTCCTCCACCTTACAGTTCTTTCTTGTGTACTTGCAGAATTCCAAAACCAATGAGCCTAACCCTCCAATTCATAAGAAATAGAAGAAAGCTTTTTGCTTTTATCTTTATATAGTGCAATTCCATCTAAAAGAGTTGCTACCTTGATTCCCTGAGGTAGACTATAAGCCTATACAGACCTGATCAACATTTTAGGATCCACCTACTCATATCACAGCAACTGGAACCAAGAAGATAGATCCTCAGTATGGATTTCTTTCTAACTCAATTCTTTATGCCCTTTATTTAATGCAAGTTGCATATGTGTGTGTATGTGTGTGTGTGCATATATGACTGGTGGGAGAATATTACCCTTATTTTTCTATGGCCTTGTCATTTATCATTTTCAAACATTCCTTCTTGTTACTGACCCTTCCATTCCAAAAATGCATGGCCTGCTCTCTTTGCACTGTGGAAACTTAGCCAGAAATTTCACTTAATGATCTGATAACACTCATAAATATCTCGTTTATAACCTGGGAACATAAATGCATATTTATGTATATCTGTGTCAAAATATCCTTTCCATATCTGATAGTCATTAATTTAGACTTAAGTAGTTTCCTGTAAAAATACACTGCAGGGAACCAAGGAATACTATGACGTGTTTGAGAAATGTCCTCTGCCGGCTATAAACATTAAATTAAATTTATATGCTAATTATGGCAATAATGGTCCTTTGGATGATTTTACATTACAAGCATCAAGTGAAATGAGGTCCCTGGTTGTCACTGCAAACATCAAAAGGATCTTAGTTTGAGGGGTAAATATGTGATTATAGTGATTATGTGTGAATTGTGATTATATTCTTCAATAAAGAAAACATGCTGGGATATATAGCTTTCCTCTGAGAATCAATCAATGAATTAACACATACTGAACACCCACAGAGTTCCTGGAGCTGAACAAACAAATTACTTCATCAACCTGGGAAACATCAGTTGCTGGACTGAGTTGCACACACAGCATGGTTGAGCTTGGCCCCAACCAGAACTGTCAAGCAGGGAAACTGAATTTTACTGTGGATCGTGTCTCCATTCCACATTCTCATACACTGAACAGTTTTGACTAGAAATTTAAACTAGATTCTGTTCCCAGCTTTGTCACCCGATAGCTGCATAAAAGTATCCAAGACAATTCATCCTTTCTAAGTTATAAAACATAAAACTATTGCTTTGTCTTAAATAGAGCTTCAGAGGGAATAAGAAAAAACAAATGGGAAAAACACTTCTCAAACTATTAAACCCTCTACAATCAGGCGGTACTATTTCTCTTTTTTATTTCCTTCTTGACTTTCCTCAAAATTTTATTCTAATGATCTCTCACTCCTTTTTTCCTTCTAAGTCTTCTCTCCAGTAATCTCTCTATTGCTAAATCAAACAACAGCTGATTCGCAGTTTTCATCTTGTTTCTTAGCAGCATTTGACACAATCCATAGATTAGTTTATCTTCCCTGAAATACTTTTTTTAATTGAGCTTCTGGGACACCAACACTTTGTTTTCCCTAAAAAAAAAATCAATGGCCATATTTTCTCTGAGTGATTCTTCTTTTTGTTCTGAATTTTTACCCTCAGAGTCTGTATTAGTCCCTTTCCTGTTGCTGGAACAAAATATCCAACCTCCTCAGTTTAAGAGGTGTATTTTGACTCACTGTTTTCAAAAGATTCGGTTCCTGGTTGGTTGACTACAAGACAGAAACAGCATGGCAGAAAGACAGAGCCAAGGAAAACTGTTCAGTCTACTGCAGCCTGGAAGTAGAGAGAGGAGGGAGAAGCAGAGGACAAAAACACACCCTTTAGGTCACCCCAGTGACCAAACCCTAACCAGACCCCATCTCCTAAGAGCACATCTGACCATGAACTTAGCAGTACATTAATGCACTGATGAGATGAGTACAGACCCTGTGTGTCCCAATCACCTTCCCAAAATCCCATCTCTGAATCTGTAAGACTTTTGGGAGACATTTGTAGATCTAAACTGCAACCAAGTCATGAGCTTGAATTCTCAGACCTTAGCTCTTTTCACTAGCAAGTACCCCTTATGGTTGATACATTGTGTCAACTTGAGAAGTTTAGAAGTTTAAGTGACTCAGCAGGAATCCAGTTTCCTAACTTTATAAACATCATGAGCCTGTGCAAGAGGAGGGCACAGAGATGGTATGATTGCTACACCTGCCCTGGGTGGGGTGGTGGTGGTAGCCTACTTATAAGGGAGAAAAAGAGACTTGTTCCTCCCCCATTTTGCTCTTGCTGCTTTTGCTGTCTTCTGCCACCTTGAAGTGTTGCCCCTGTGTCATACCACCTTGCCTTGGAGCCAGTTGATTATAGACTGAAACCTCCACAAACTGTGAGCTAAATTTTTCCTTTCTTAATTTTGGGTGTTGGGAATTTTGTCTCAGCAATGAGAGAAAAGTAACCAAGACTGTACCATTCTTTTTCTCCTCATCACACTTATCTAGTATCATTACTATAAACCTTATTTTAATTATTCTCACATCAGTGCAGACCTCCCTTGCAACTCTAGAATCTTAGCTCATAAGTGGTAATAAAAATGTTTCAATATCTACCTACTCATTTCTAACCCTTCATCTCCTCCACACATAATCTTCTTTTCTTTATTAGATGACAACATCCTTCCATTTGCAGTAGCCAAAATTCTATTCAACCTTCACTCCTCCTTTTCTCTCATATTCCATAACCAGTTTCTCTTTAACACACCCCAAGAAAATCCTGTTAGCACTGACTCCAATATCTGTCTGGTAGTCATCACATCCCCCACCATGACCTGAGTTTAAATGCACTAGGTCAATGATGGTTTACCTTTTGAAAATTTTAATGATAACAAACAGCCTACTGCAGTGCACATGCTACAGGTTCATCACCACTGACCTAGGTTATTACAAGACCTTTCTAACCATTTTTCTGCCAATCATAACTTATTCTCAATAAAGCAGCCAGATTGGTCCTCTTAAAACGTTGACTGTGTCACTTCTTTGTCAAATCCTTCAATGGCTTTCCATCTAACTATAGTAAAATTCAAGACCTTCATAATAAACTACAATCTTACAAGATTCAAAGCACACACATACATGTATAAATGCAACATTCTTTGATCTCATCTCTTACTCATTTTCCACTCATTCTGCTTCAAAGATGATGGCCTTTACTCCTACTTAAAAATTCTGGCTTTCTGCCCCAGGGCCCTTGCTTTATTCGCACTATGCTGGGAGAAGCTGTTTCCCAAAGACAGACATGACTTGCTCATTCAACTATTTCAAGCTCTTACTCCAATTTCACTTTCTCATTAAGACATGTCCTGACCTTTCCCATTAAATCGTTTTTTTTTGAAATTCAAAATTTTTCTTGAGTGTCATTCTAACACAAAGTATGCTGTCAACATATACTACATTGTCATTCCATATATATGGTAATTACTTTTTTATTACTACCTATACATTAAAATGCTTGCTTCTTGAAGAAATACATGCTTGTATGAATTGATACTTTTTACCCCAAGCAATGAGAACAATACAGGTTGGAAAATAAGAAGACAGTAATTTTAAATAAGTAAATGAATGATGTCATTATTACTCAGCCTGTTTATAAAATTAGCCCTAAGAACTTCCCATTCTAAAAAAAAAAGCATTTTAGAAGAGAAGTAATGTGACTCCTACAACAGATTCTTTTATAGTAATTGAAATGTAAATTTTGATTATTTATACTTACACTTATTTTTGCAGCTCGTATCAGCTATTTGTCAACTTGCATATATTTGGAATAACTGCAAAACCCAAATGAAAGGAAATTCATGTACTAGTTTTTTTTCCATTACCCTCTATTGGGTATTCATAAGGAAGGGAAAGACAGGAAATTGGAACAAGCCTTCTACTTAGTAGCACATATGTGAGAAGGTGATTGGATACTTTGGAGCTGAGCAAATCATCACCTACTTCCTTGGAGTCTTCTTTTCCATGAAGCAAACTAGCTAAGCCACTGACAAAGGTGTAGAATATTCTTTTACTTCAAGACACAAGAAGAGACCCTTGTATTCTTATATGATTGCTTTAATCACATTTTTCTCAGGTAAGGAAAAAGCTGCATTCTAAGAATTAATTATGCTGATCCATGAATAGTTTCATACCCCGCTTTCATTTAAACTCCCTCTCAAAGCAGCAGAATACTACACCATTCTGTTCAGGATTTCAGCAACTTCAAGGAATACGTTCCAGATGCCATCATTTCTAATAGTCAGCAGAGAGATAGGATCTATGGAAATGAGTTAAATAAGATGGTTAAGAACTTTATTTAAAAGTCATGGTATCAGAGTTGAAGAATTCTTTTGTACAGCGCATCAATAGACTTGACAAAACAGAAGAAATAATATATCAATATACAGATAGGCCAATACAAATTACCAAAAATAAAATACAAACTGACCACAAGGGGAAGAAAACAACACAAAGACGCATTCAAAAGCTGTGCAGTATTTGTCAGTCTAACATGCATAAAATTGGTATTCGAGAAGGAGAAGATAGACAGTACAGTGCAGGATTATATGGGATGAAATAGTGGCAGAGAATATAACAAAAATGAAGAAAGATATCAAAATACAGATCATAGACTCAAAAAATATCAAAGGCAATAATTTTTAAGAATACACAAACATCTGGAAAAATAAAACTGTTTAAGACAAACATTAAAAACAAAATATTAAAGGCACATAGAAAATAAAGAAATACTGCATACAAGAATAAAGACAAGAACTATAGCAGATTCTCATCAGAAATATATTATACTACACTATACTCTCGTGTACCTTAGTATTGGGCACCAGAAGACAAAGAGGTAACATTAAAGTACTGTCCAACAAAAATTTTATATTCTGTATAGAAAAAGATTAAAGATAAAAATGTACAAAAAATGAAATAACAGCTTTCA
Organism: Cuniculus paca; assembly: GCA_004365215.1. Classification (NCBI taxonomy): domain Eukaryota; kingdom Metazoa; phylum Chordata; class Mammalia; order Rodentia; family Cuniculidae; genus Cuniculus; species Cuniculus paca. The sequence continues at coordinate 10,190 of RJWT010013899.1, forward strand.
GAAAACTACACTTGAGAATTGATTGGCAGCAAAATGGTATGTTAAGAAGATGCTAATAGTGGGTCTTCAGGTATAAGAAGTGTGTGATCAGCTTAAAGATTAGATGCACATCATGAATTGAAGAGGACAGGAAAAGCTAAAACTGAAAAGAAATAAATGTTTTTTTTTCACTTTTAATAACTTGAAAAGGTAATTGAATATTTAAAATATTAGCAATATATTCTGGGGTGCAAAGCACATGACAAACTAAGCTCTTAATCTAAAAATTCTGTTCTGATAATTGAATGGACAAAAATAATAGTACAAAAGATGAGAGGAAGAAACTGAAATTGTACTACTGTAAGATTCTTATACACTATAAATGAATAGTTATGATAAGTAAAGATGATTGTGTTAATGATTATTTGTAATCTATAGAGAAAGAACTGAAGGAAGATGCATACTTAACATATGAATAATGAAAACAAAGTAAAATCATTTTTAAATACTCAATCCAAAAGAATCATTAAAAAAGATAAATGAACAAATGGTTCAGATAGAAGACAATTCATGAGAGAGCAAAAGTCAAAACATAATAATATTAAGAATCATGCCAAATACAAATGATCTAAACACTGGGACTAAATGACAGTGATTGACAGATTAACTTTTTTAAAGATTCAACTACTGCTTCTATAAGAAATTCAGTTTAATTTTAGAGACGTGTTGAGCTTTAAAAGATAGAAAAGAATATGATCTGAAAGCATTAACCAAACATGGCTAGAATTATTACTTACATTAGATAAAGCAGATTTCAAAACAAGGAATAGTGCTGGGGAAAAATACAGCAGTAAGAGTCAATTGTCAACTAAGCCTAACAAGTTTATGTAAATATGCACCAAATCATACAGTTTTTAAATGCGTGGAATCAAACACGGATAGAATTACAAAGAAAAACAGAATAATGTACAATTATATTGGGGATTTTAATACACCTGTGTAAGGAGTTGATAGAATAAGTTGACAGGAAACCAGTAATGATATAGAAAACTGGCAAAACTGAAAACAACTTGGCTTAATTAACACAACATGAACTGAATACATATCTTTTTCATAAATACAGTAAACTTTTCCCAAGATAGACTGTTCTAAGCCATAAAGAAATATCAACAAATTTTAAAAACTGAAATTAGGCAACATTTGTTATCTGACCAAATGGAAGAAAAATAAAAATCAGTAACTGAAAGAAAATAGGAAATGCCTAAATATTTGAAACTAAATAAAATATGCAAATAATTCATGGGTCAAAGAGCAAACAGCAATACAAATTTTAAAATATTCTATACCCAAAGAAAATAAAAATACAGGGTATGTATGAAACACACTCAAAGCCGTGCTTACATAGAAATTTGTGTAGTACTAAATGCCAATCCCAGAAACTAAGAATTTTTTAGACAAGAGTGTAAGCTTTTAAGAAATAAAGAATAAGAGAGCAAAGTAAGCCCAAATCAAGCAGACAGAATAAAATAATTTTTAAAAAGTAGAGCTTAATGGAATTTAAAACAGAGAAATAATAGAATTAAAATCAGGTTATTTGAAAAAATGATAAAAATGTGGCAACTGTTCCCAAGGAAAAGTCCAGGACTCTGATTGCTTCACAGCTGAATTCTACTAAACATTAAAGAATGAATGCCAGTCCTTCTCAAACTCTTCCAAAATATCAAGGAGACAGGATTAGTTCCAAACTCGTTTTACAAGGCCAGCATTACTGTGAGACCAAAGCGAGGAAAAGACACCATAAAAAAAAAAACAAGAAAAACAAGAAACTAGCAGACCAAATTCAACAGTACATCAAGAGGATTCTTTTTCATAATTCAGTGAGAGTCATTATTGGCGTGCCAAGAGAGTCACATCAATGACTGTAATAAATCACATTAACAAAAGGAAAAAGGAAAGTTACTTGATCATATCTCAATTGATGCAGAAAATATTTGGCAAAATTCAACAACCTTAAATGATAAAAATGCTAACCCAATTTCTCTTTTTCCTCTTTTCCACTTCCTGGTCACCAGTGAGGACCTCTGCATTGCCACACATGTCTCTACCATGATGTGCTGCCTCATCACAGGCCCAGAGCAATAGGCTAGTCATGAACTCTAACTTCCCAGGGAGCCAAAAGATACCTTTTCTCTTTATAAGTTGATTAGCCCAAGTATTTTGATATAGCACCAGCAAGCTGGCTAACAACACATGCTTGCTTCATGCTTATTTATTGAACAGAGCATGTACATTGTATCTTCTCTACTTGATAATTAAATAATTTCACAATAAAAATTCTATTTTTTTTTCTATTTGGGGTAAGTTCCACCCAGTGGCTTCAGTCTTTAGTCATAAATGACTCACTTGGCCATCCCTAAGTGTAGAGAGTCTGAAAGTATAAAAACAATAATAACAAGGTTCTATTTAAGGAAAATAAAAAGATAAATGTTAGGTTAGGAGTTAGTAGTGTCTGCTGCACATGTGTTATTCATTGAGATACTTGAGTATAATTGTAATCTCAAAGGTATATATTTTTTCATACAACAACATATGTAAATGAAAACCAACTACTTCATCTGGAGGTCAGGGCAGAAAAAAAAAAAGAAATCTGCTCCAAAACTTGAAGTCAATACTTGCTACACTGAACTTATGGAGAATGAATAGCTTGAAGATTAGCTTCAGTTGGCTTGAAGATTTTCTAAAGGGCTTTGAAGAGAAAGTGTACAGGTTTGAGAGCTAATCTTCAAAGAAAGTGATGTTCCCTCCCCTGTGGATTTGCCTCTTCCTCGAGTTGGCATCGTGCTCTAGAGGTTGGCAGGCCCTGAACTACTTACTGGCTCTGCTGAACCTCTGAGACTATAAGCACATAATGCTTTTTAGGATTCATCATCGCATTTTAATCCCTGCTTTATTCTTCTGTCTGAACTTCAGAGGTTTGGGGTAACTCAGCTTCTGTGGTGTCTGAGGCACCCTTTACTCACAATCATCTCCTTAGGCTATGGGCGTCCAACTTTTTGGTCAGCCTGGGCAACATGAAGAGAAGAGAAATTGTCTTAAGCCTCACATAAAATACATAGTATGTATATGATGAGAAGACAGCCTTTAAAGGTTATTTTAATAGGTATTTAACAGTTAACTATTTTAATAGTTATTTTTATTGTAACTATTAAACTCGAGCTTGTGTAATTTTCTAAAATAATTCAATATTTTAACCATTAAAGTTACTATTTTAATCACTGTGTTTTCTCTCCATGTCACACAGCACATGTATCATCTGACACACACAGGTGTAAGAGTGTGGAGGACGCAGGAGGTAGAATCAACACTTCCCTGCACAGCATTCTGTGGTGGTCTATAATCCTGGGCTTGAACACCTGGAAATCAAGTTATGAGAAATAGCACTAGAAAATCACATAATAGTGTTAAAAGTTTATGATCTTGGGAGTCCGCATCACTGGCTGTGCTGGGCTGCACGCAGTCCATGGGCCATGTGTTGGACCCATCTGCCCTAGTCATCTAGCAGGTGAGCTTTCATAAAAAGCTTTTGCTTTCTTGATCCAAAGTAACCTTCTCCTGTATGGACAGAATGCTTTCCAGATCACTTGGGTTTTTCGTCCACGTGGGGCAGCAAGCAGAAAATTGCTACACACTGTGGATTGTGGAACAGAAACTCGGACAACACTTGTTTTCCAATCAGCACTGCAACATTAGCCTAGAAATGCCTACCTAAGATTGTTTACAT
>RJWT010013900.1:0-21430 GCA_004365215.1 Cuniculus paca
GGATAGTCAATTTTCCTAACACCATTTATTAAAGAGAGTGTCTTTCCTCCAGTGTATGTTTTTGACACTCATCAAAGACCAAATAGTTGAATGTGTCTGGGGTTGTGTCTGCATTTGCTATTCTTTTACACTCATCCTCATGTCTGTTTTTGTCACTGTACCATGCTGTTTTTGTCACTGTAGCTCTGTAATATTAAAATCTGGGATTGTAACACCTCCAGTTTTGTTCTTTTTAACCAAGATTGCTTTTTACTCTTCTGATTCCATGTGAATTTAAGACATTTTACCTAGTTCTGTGAGTAGTGTTGTTAGTATTTTGATTGGGATTACATTGAAGCTGTTTATCAGTTTTGGAAAGATGGTCATTGACTATATTGGCTCTGCCTATGCAAGGACGATGGAATATCTTTCCATTTTTAATTTCCTTTTCAAGCTTCTTTTTTTTTTTTTTTTTGCGGCACCGGGGATTGAACTCACGACCTTGCGCTTGCTGGGCAGGTGCTTAGACCGCTGAGCTAGATCCCCAGCCCTGTTTTTGAGACAGGGTCTCACTATGCCGTTCAGGCTGGCTTTGAGCTCACTTTGTAGCCCAGGCTGATCTCGAACTCACAACGATCCGCCTGTCTCAGCCTCCAGAGTGCTGGGATTACAGGCGTGAGCCACCACGCCCGGCTTCTTCTCTTTTTTTTTAGCATACATAGTTTTTACTGTAGAAGCTTCACTTTCTCACGTTAACTCTTGAATATTCGATTTTCCTTAATGATACTGTGCATGATATTTTTTCCCTAATTTCTCAGTGAGTTCAAGACTGGTATACAAGAATGTTATTGATTTTTTGTGTTGAGTTTGAGACCTGTTACATTGTTGGATTTGATTGGCAATTCTAGGAATCTATTGGTAAAATTTTCTAAGCTCTTCTATGTAGTCAACTAAAGGTAATTTGACTTCTTCCTCTCTTATACATATCCCATTTAATTATTTTTTTTTGCCAATTTTTCTTGCTAATATTCCAAGTCCTATGTTTAACAGAAGTGGTGACAGCAGATAGCCTCATCTTGTTACTAATTTTAGAGAGAAAAAATTTTGTTACTAATTTGTAATATGATTTTGGCAGTTCATTTGTCATAAATTTTTTTTACTAGGTGGAGATAAGATCTCTCCTTACCTATTTTCTTCAGTGCTTTGATCATGAGTGGATGTTGGATTTTTTTTCAAAGTTTTTTCTGTGTCTATTGAGATGATCATATGATTTTCCCCTTGCTTTCATTTTTGTGATGCATTGTATTTACTGATTTTGTTTTGGAACCATCATTGCATCTATGGAATGAAACCCACTTGGTAATGATGTATAATCTTTTTGATGATTTGTTGCATTCTGTTTTGCCAGTATCTTGTTGAGAATTTTTGAATCTATGTTCATTAAACAGATTGGCCTAAAGCTCTCTTTTCAAGTTGAATAGTTATCTGGTGTTGGAATTGGAGTAGTGGTACTTCCCAGGATTAACTTTTACAAATATTCCTCTTTCAGTTTTGTTAAAGAGTTAAAGGAGTAATGGGGATAGATCTATGAAGTTCCTGTAGAATTCATCAGTGAATCTATTGAGATCTGGGTTTTTTCATAGTTGGTGGGTTTTTTCTTTGCCTGTTATTGTCACATGAATAAGCTTTCTGGAATTTGGAAATTTCAGAGGCATTTTGTGACCTGTCTTCTAACGTTTGTGTTGCTCTGTTTCATTTTTGAGCTTATGTTTGCAGGTTGGTTCTAATGGAAAGTTTCATTGTTCATACGGAAACTTCTTTAACTCTTGTCTCCTCTTCAGTGGTGTCTGTAACCAAGGATCCAGTCAGCTTTGTTTATTTGGGAGGGCAGGTTATAGCCTATTTGATCTAGTATTGAGTAACGTGGGAACCAGATACAGTATTGTTAATGCCACAAAGGCAGTCCAGATATTGGCACACAGAGAGAACCAATTATTCCAACAACTATGCCACCTTGGCTATAATAATAAAAGCAACAATAAGAGCATCAAAGTCAAACTGGATATTGACATATCCTAAACACCAAGAACACACCATATTTAACCATAGAAAAGAGCTCTGTAATTATTTGATAAACTCTAAGACAAGACAAATATTGACCTGCAATAAATATCTACTAAATAGAATACTTCACCTCCACTAATAATGAAACAGTGTTCAAGGATAATAGCACAGATTTAACGGGTCATCTAAAAATTTATAAAACTTTACAGTTATACTAGAAAAGGCAACAGGGTGGGGAACTATAAAATAAAAAATATCAATAGAAAATGGGAAGTAGAGTGGGTACCTGGGAGACACTTTAAAGTGAAGGAGAAGAAAGTATTACACATTATACTGATCACTTTGCATTTATAGTCCATAAGACACTTGCCATATGAAAGATAAAACCTTTTTAAATAACAATGTTTTCTTCTCTTAGCTAATCTAAAAATCAGTGTAAAAATTTTTGTAATGAAATACTTTGAAGTCACTGTTAAAGAATAAATTCCCCCCTCAGCATATTTTAGTTGATAATGATGAAAAGAGTTTAGTTAAATTGCATATTTGGAACCCTATAGAAATTAAAGCATCACAATATATACTTAAAATCTTATTCTAGAATGCTAAATTTAAGAGATCATAACAAATACACACCTGTGATGACCTCTAGAAATTATGAACTTCCCAACTTTAATATGACAAGAATATTGATGAACTCATGAGAAATTCAAATCCATAAACTAGCTTAATTGGGATTATGCTTATATATTTATACTTAAATGTTTAATTACAAGAATAAATAGTGTGCTAGTTACTCAGAAGACAGTTTTAACAGATTGTAATGCTTGAATTTCTCAACATAAGTGCTATAAAATTTGGTGATAAATATTAAAATTCTACCCATTGTTTTCTCTATCAATGTTCTTACCAATCAAATATTTTATTAATTTTAGTTTCAAAATTACAGCCAGTGCTTTAAGATTACTGATTTCATGCATAGCAAATGAAGTATTTCAAAACAAAATCAAAACAAACACCAGCCATACTGTTTCACTGTTGAAAGAATAAGAATGAGAAAAATCAATCTATTATTACCAGTATTCAAGTTTTTAAATGAATCTAAAATAGTACATAAGACATATAGAATTGCATTCTTTTGGTGTTAATGCACACATCCATATAGTATTACCTCAAATTTATAGCATTCATTTATATAATAGTTAATTAAAAATGACAAAACATTTCTTGGGGAATAAAATAAATTTAATTTTGTGATGTAGGATGAATGTTATCACTTTATATAAAATTACAAATTAGAGTATTTCTGGGTTTGGTTTGCTTTTGTAATGATAAATATATGCTGATTGAGGGAGATAAGTTCTTGGAGAAGCACGTTTTGTTTAAATACTTCAGTGTGCACCCTTATGATAGTCTTTAACTTAAAAAGTTCAGTATTTGTAAAGATAAGTAAGGGAAATCATTAATTATATTAACAGCTTCTCTGATTCCTTAATAACTGAAGCTTAATCAACAATTAATAAACATTCTAGAACAAGATAATGATAAAGAAATTTCAAGGGCAAGCAGAAACACTGAAGCGACCCTCAGGATTTGGAGGCAGATTTATTTAATGTCAGATGGGCACTGACAAGTAATCAATTACCCTCCAAAATGTCAGGCCCCAAAGCCCTGGGAAGGAGATTTTTATGGGGTTGTAAAGGAAAGGTACAGAGGTAGAATACTTGGCTGTCTTTGATTGGTTCTGACAATATGCATCGTAGAGACCAGGTATGCATCACATTGACCAGCCATTTCTAGGAGACAAATGTAACAGGAACTTGCAACAGGAACTGTTAGCTGGGCAACCAGCAGACTGGCCAGGAAGTATTTTCTGCTGCATTTCCTCCCTCTTTTAGTTTCCCTTGCAAATATTTGCTGGGCATGTTACCTATGACAAGGCCCAACTAGCAGCAATGCATAGAGCTATGGCAAAAGTATAATACATTATAAAATACATATGTAAACTGAAATGAAAGCAAGGACTGGGGTAAGCAGCCTGAAAAGGTACAAAAATAACAGTGCATTGAGCTATAGAACAATTCAGCGAACAGTGCCCTCAGGCCTCAGCCACATGTTGACTGGTCAGCGTCCAGAGTGATTGGAGCAGGGCTTTGAGTGCATCCTCTTGTTAGAGTCAGCTTTAGAGGAGCTGTCAATCATCTGGGGGCTCTTTTAACTCTGGAATGGTGGAACTAAACGTAGATTTCTGAAACTTGTAGAGGTAGTTAACACTTGTCGGTAATATGTGTGTGTAGGGATATCTACAGGTATGACTTGTCTTTTAACTAAATTTTTATGGAGCTGGTTACAAGCTATTTTTTAACTTTTCTAGAGCTTTGTGGCCTGTATACTGTAAGTAGTTTTTATTTAACCTAGTTTTTGGGTTGCCTCTGTTACAAATGCAGGCCTCATTGTCACTGCCCATGGTCAAGGGTAGGTCCTATCTAGGGATGATTTTTCATTGCAGGACCCTACTTTTACTGCCCTCTCAGCTTGGGTAGGGAATGCCTCAGGTCAGCCCAAGGAGGTACAGATGGACACTGTGTCTATCCAGGTCTCCAAATAGAGGTCTCCAGGTAGAGGTCAGGGTGGATGACACAGATGCTGAAGCCTGAGGTAGCTGTAGGAGCACAGGTTCCAGTGCTGTAGCTTGAGCTTACAGAACATATGGTGGATACAGGACTGGCTCTGAACTTCTGGGAGTACCAGGTAAATATTTTACTGACTGGGGTTAATGACTAAAATCAATCAAATCCCCAGAAGGGACTTGGTCCTCTGGACTGGATTATTTTGAGTGCAGATTTGGTATCATTGGTGGTAGGTTTTCAAACAGCAGTAGGAAGCATTAGCAGGAGAGCTTTGGCCAAAATAGCCTTGTCCAAGGTGACCACAGCAATTCTAGCCTGTCAAACTACATTTTTAGCATTACTACTTCCATCCATAAACAGGGTATACTCAGCATCTGTCAGGAAGTTCATTTCTAAGTCTAGTAAGCTCAAGAACGGCTTGGTTTCATCAGTCAGTGCCAGGCAGCCATGGTCTGGTGGGTCCCGCGTGGTGAGTAGGTACATGGCAGGACTGAGTGGTCCACAGTTATTCAGGAAACACAGTACAGCATGTGGCATCTGAATGGTTAGGTCTCAGCTTAAGGCAAGCTTGTCAATTTTCGTATCAGGACAGTGGCTATCAGAACATGAAGGCAAAAGGGGAGGCAGCCCTTAGTGACTGGATCCAAGTATTCGTACAGGTAGACCACTGGGCACTACCAATGGCTAAGAGCTTAGGAATCACTGTTTTTGTGAACTCAAGGATCCAGATTTTATAGTAGCCACCAACTCCAAAAAATTTGTGGAGTTTCTTTCTTGTAGCCAGTTTCTGTCAGATACTATCCCAGAGCTCTTGTGCCTTTCCAGCAGACAGCATAGGTGTCATTAATCAGAAGTGCAGTGATATTTTGTTCTGGGAAACCAGCAAGGTCAGCTGTGAGGACTTTTTCAAAGATGGCAAGCCAGTTTTGAACTTCTGGTAGATTGAGTCCAGGTCATTTGATTTTTGAGTCCAGAACTTGAGTCTTTGCAAAGAGAGTCTGGCTGACAGGAGACAATCAAAAGCAGAAGAAGGCATTCTTTAGGTCCAGGCAGCTGTACCAGCAGGCTATGGGTGACAGAAAACTGAGGCACTGTATATGGTGGGCAATTGTGGTGGCACTGGCAGCTTGGAGATCCTGAACAGGTTTACAGGTAAGAGAGGTGTATTTTAGCAGCTCAACAGTCTATACTGGGTCATTCAAGCATACACATGAATGTCATGTTAGGTGAAATGTCCTCATAGGTTGCAAGTTTGTGCCTGGCAGGAGGGGTGAGAGGCAAGAGTCCCAGCTGTCTTATTGATGATAACATTTTGACAGAGAGGACTGTGGAAGGCAAAGAGATCTGTTTCGTTGTCTACCAGGAAAGTCATAGATTGAACCCCAATACAGATGTGGAAGCTTTTGAAAGTCCTTATCTTTTAATTTGAAGGGACATTTACTTTTTAGTGTCCATAGTCCTTATATCAGGCTTCTGGGTAACAGTGGCAACTTTTGATATATTGATAGGTTTCTGTTCCCTCTTTGATGTCTTTAAGAAACACTTGACTTGATTTTTAGATTTCTAGGCAGGGTGACCTTTGGCAATGGCCATGGCAACCCATTTGTTGGGGCTGACACTGATTTTTCCTCAGTCAAAATGAAGCAACTCATCTGTGTTGAACAGACTCAGAAAGGATTCCTGAAAGTCATTTCAGGTGGACAGTACATGATGCCATCTTACCAGGATAAGAAGTAGAAGACTCCAGAGGGAGGGCCTCTGTAGTCAAATCCAAGCAATGGCTAGCTGCAACTGGTTCAATTGGCTGGAAGTAGATGAGTCAGAGTAGGGTGTGAACCTATAGGTGCTGTCAGCAACTGCAGCAGGTGGTGAGGGTGGCAAGGTGGAATTCTCAGGAAGAATGTGCCTCTTTTTCTTTTTTTTTTTCTTTTTGTTTCTTTGAGATGCAAGGAGTGGTTTGGTTTCATTTTTAACTCTATAAAAATCATTCTTCCAGCCATGAAGGACTGTGGGTTTTAACTAATTAGTTCCCATCTCTAACTTCCTACATGTGTGTTGTGTACCCTTAAATGATAGCACAACAGAAAAAAAGGGTGGATGCCTCTCAGAGAGAGAGACCATTCAGTTGCTCACTTGGCTGTACTCCTAGTGGGGATTTAGGCATGACTTACCTGAGGAAGGTGTGAGGTCTCTGTTATGCCATATGTTGATTGCCACGAAACCACAGGTTAGGGCCCAATCAACCATCAAGACCAGTACTTCCCAGACTTGGTGCACAGATAAAGCAGCCTCTTGCTTGTGCTGTCCATTCTGCTCACACATTCATTCAGCAGGCATTCGGAGGTTAAACATTCCAATCCCCTTCTCTTTAGGTTGGTCCTGACTAATGAGAGTTGATCAGATTCCCCTTCTCAAGATGAGTAGAACTAATAGACTAACTGTGGTGCTCACAGGTGTCTTACCAGAATCAGGCAGGTAGACAGACAGACAGACTGCATCCTCCCGTACTTTGGGAACTGATTTGAGCTAGTCAGTGGGAAGCCAACAATCCTCCTTCAGACTTCTGAGGGGACCCAAGAAATCTCTAGGGCAAGCCTTTCCACCAGGATCTGAAGAGGTCCTTGTTCCATTCATAGGGCCACAACCAGTGACCAAAGAGTTCAGCACACTTGGTCTTCCTGGCTGTTATATCTGATGCAGCATCAGCAGAAACACTAAAATGACACCCAGGATTTGATGGCAGATTTATTTAACATCAGATGTGCACTGACAAGGAACCAACCAACCTTCATAAAAATATCAATCTCTGAAGGCTCAGGGAATGTTTTTATGGGGTTGGTTGCAAAGGGGAAGTACAAAGGCGGAGTACTTGACTGTCTTTGATTGGTTCTTACAGTATGCATCATGGTGTCTAGCTATGCATCACAGTTATCAGCTTTTTCTAAGAGACAGAAGCAATTGGAACTAGGAATAGGAACTGTCACTGAGCAACTGAAGTGTACTGGCTTTGGGGGGAGGACACTCTGCTGTAAAATTTTCAATCATTTAGAGTTTAAATATCTAGAAACATATATTTTAACTCATGTTTTGATATTTTACAGTATCTATCTCAATGTTCATTCTCATATATTCTCTTTTGAAATGGACAATAAATCAGACAAAATTACAACCTGCCTAACACAAATTATTTGCAGAGAAACCACCTCATTTCAGAGTCAAACTAAAAAATATTAAAGCACAGAAAATCTTAGGATAATATCTTAGTATTTGAAGATTACAGTTTCAATATGTTAGCCAATCAGATCTCACAGTCCCAGTCCCATGTACAGAACTACAATCAGTCTGCTTAAGACATTTATGTATGTGTAAAAGTTTAAAGTACTAAAGGAAGCATTTAAATTTCAAATACTTCTATATTAAAATGAAAGGATTGAAAACAAAAAGGAAGACAGCTCAGCTCAGCACAATGTCAGTACTTTAATTCCAGGACCAACTCCTAAAGTAATGATGAGTTTTCCCATAACCCAATCTATCTTCTTTTGGGAACATTTTAGAGGTATCCATTGACAAATTTCTTCAACTTAGAGTGAGTTGCCATCCTTTCATTCAAAGAAGAGACCATTGTGTGAAGTAAACTTTCACAGCTGATGAAGCAGTGCATGAAACATATCTAATTAACCTAGGTTTTCATTCACAGATATGAATTAAGAAGCATCAGAACTTTGAGAGCAGGTAACAATGAGATAAATGGACCAAAATGAGCACACAGAATGAATGATCCAAAAAGGTACAGAAACATAGTTCAGGCAAAAAACGGAATGTTAAAAATTTCCAACTAGTATCCATTGAGAAATGCAAGAATATATAACATCTCTAAGAAAGCAACAAGCTCTTGTGAAGGACCAATAAGAGAATAAAAGAAGAAGGTTAGGTACTGTCTTGGTTACTTTTCTTTTGTTACTGGAACAAAGTCCCCAAAATGAAGGAAGGAAAGCTTTATTTAGCTCACTGTTTACGGAAGTTTCAGTCCATAATCAGCTGGCTCCAAGGCAAGGTGACATGTCACCAGGGCAACACTTCAAGGCAGCAGCCAGCAAAAGGGGAGGAGAAAAAACCTCTTCTCTTCCCTTATATTGTAAACAAGCTACCCCCAGGATGGGTGTAGCACTCACATTACCTCTGTGCCCTTCTCTTTCACAGGTTGAGAATATTTACAAAGTAAAGATCCTGGCTCCTTGCTGAGTATCTTAGTTAAATCTCTGAATTTCTCGAGTTGACACAATTTGTCAACCATAATAATCCACCCCTTGTCAACTTGGCAAGCAGAAATATTTCTTTAAATCAGTCTCTAGATACAAAGACATGCTTATTCTTATCATTTCACAACTTGAACATTATCACCCGGGTTTTACAATCCTTAAGAGTCAATATTAAGCCTATCAACATTATATTGCATTATAACCATAACATTTTTTCCCTTGGCCACCCTAAAAACTCATGCACATCCTTTTATGCAAAAGTCATTTAGTCCATCTGTAAGAATTGCCAAGGTCCTAATCATTTCAACACTGCTGAAAAGTTGAAGTCCCAGGTCTCCTCCAAGATGTAAGGCAAGCCTTAGCTTCAAGCTCCTGTACAGATGAAAGCAAAGCTAAACACTACCAACATGTAATGGCATAAGATAAGTATTCCCATTCCAAAAGTTACAAACAGAAGGATACAAAGGATTTGAACAACAGCAAGTCCAAAATCCAGTAGGGCAAACATTAAGTCCTGGAGTTCCATGTCCAGCATCCAAAGCAATCTGTGGCAAATTGCGAACTCCAAAAGGCTTGAGTGACTCCACTCCCATGCTACTTGTGGTGGTTGTAGCTCCTGAGGCTTCCCTCTTGAGAAGCCTTTGCTCCCTTCTTGCAGGTTTTCTTAGATGATTTATGCTCCTTGCTTCTCCACACTGCTGGAGTCTCCACAGCACCTTCAGCTTCCCACTCACACTTCACATACTGTCCTCTCACAGGCACACTGTCTGGCCTTTCAAGTCTTCTGAAATTGGAGTGGAAGCCTTTTTAACTTCAGAACTCTTGCATTCTGTATCTTCCTGAAACCAGCACCACCATGAATGATGCCAAGGTCTGCTGCCCGTTGGAGCAGTGACCAGGCTTTCCTCTCTCTTGGTTGTAGAGGTTGAGTGCCTGGATTGCTGGGAACTCTGAATCCAATTTTGAGGAACAAATTTTTTATGCTGTTGCCATTCTAGAACATGTTGCAGCCACCACTGTGTTGAAACATGATGCTCTGTGGCTTTCACCTCAAAGTAAAGTCTTTTACTTTTGCAGGTTTGAGGTTGCAAAAGTTCGAGACTTGCTGCTTTTTATGATGCCTTCAGGTCATCCTTTTTGTTTTTCTGTTCCTTCCCAACAATAGAGATTTTTTTCAAGCTCTATATTTACAATCCACAGATTTATTGGAGCTTCCTTTCTGGCCACACTGTTTTAAATTATGCTGTTGAGCTCTTTCTTCTTGATTTGCAATATAAATCTGGCTAAAAGCCACCAAAAATAGCCATGCCACAGCCTCAGCATTTGACTGCCTTGAAATTTCTTCTGTCAGATTAGTTAGTTCACTATCCTTAATCTTAGTCTCTAGACATAGGCAAAATGCAAACAAACATTTTGCAAAGCCATAACACACATCATCTGTAATTCAACAACCAGTGCAGTCCTGCTTTCCAGCGGAAACCTCTGAAGCCTGGTCTTTAGTGGCAGGACTTCCATCAGCTTTCTGGTCTTCTGAGCTCTAACCAGAATCTCCCATACAGAATATCCTAAGATGTTCCACTTGTACTTCTTCAGGTGACATCTCTGAACCTTTCCAAACTCTTCCCACAAGCCATTCCCAAAGGCTCTTGAATCACGTGGTCAGGTACAGTCACAGCAATGACCCCACTCCTCTGGTAATAAATTCTTACTTGCTTTCTTTCATTGCTGGAACAAAATACCAAAAATGAACGAAGGAAAGGTTTATTTAGCTCACTGTTTGTGGAAGTTTCAGTCCATAATCAGCTGGTTCCAAGGCAAGGTGACGTGGCACCAGAGCAACATTTCACAGCAGCAGCCAGCAAAAACAGCCAGAGCAAAAGGGGTGGAGGGGACCTCTTCCTCTCCTTTATATTGTAAGCAGACTATCCCCTCCCCCGCCAGGGCAGGTGTAGCACTCACACTACCTCTGTGCCTTCCTCTTTCACAGGCTGAGGATATTTACAAAGTAAGGATCCTGGATCCCTGCTGAGTCTCTTAGCTAAAGTTCTAAACTTCTCAAGTTGACACAATGTATCAACCATATTAAGTACATAAACCAAATACTAAGCAGAATAAAATCTTTCAGAATGTAGAAAATAAAGATAAGCCAAGGTAAATATGATGGAAAAGATTAGACACTTTGGGACAAGACACTGGACTCGTCTAATTAAAGGAAAAGAAAAATACAGTAAGATCAAGGAGAAAAAAATATATCCCCAAAAACAAAAAAATGAAAAAAAATTGTATTAATTTTCAGATGTGGAGTGTCAATTTAGAGCTGAAAAGATAGTCTTTCTAATGAAATTATCAGAAAAAATATAAGCTATTATTAAACAAAGGATCATCAGTTAAAATTTGAACTTCCCACATTGGTTCTGAATATTAGTATTTGTATTACATCCTGAATAGTTTGAAAAAAAATTTAATTGACATATAAAATTACCTATGATACATTGTATATATACATACATATATATATAGAGAGAGATGCAATATATGTGTATATCTCTGTATACACATATCCATATATCTGAGGAGATATTTGTAAATATAATCTTGAATAATATAAAATGTAAAATAATAGATTTGTTAAAAAAAGAATAAACTAGAAGAAATAGGCCTCAGTATCCATTAGCCCCTAACATATAAAACATTTTTACATGTAGCAGCATTAATTCTAAGAAATGAGGTCAGTTTTGTCCCTGTAGGTATAATCCAGAGAATCTCATTCACAAAATTTGATTCTGTGCTGCGTAATTGCATGACTGATGGTTGTAGTTTGTCATGGGTAGTTATACATACATAAGCCTTTGTTGTACCATTACCAAATGAGCACCTGGCCCATGAGTGTGACATGAGTTCCTGTTCAAAGTAGAGAGCTAACACAGATGCTATGACTTTGTTCTAGATTTCTTAGGATCTAAGTGAAAATGTACTGTCAGAGCTTTTAAGAGAAAAAACAGTTTCCCTTTGCTACCTTTTCCCAGCCAGTAGGGTTGAAGATACCAAAACATATACTATAACATGCATATGACTTAGAATATGCATTCTAAATATGGAAAATCTGAAAGTGTCTGATTTAATACTCAGTATCCAAGGAACTGGGATAGTCTTGCCTATCTCCAGCCTGGAGCAGCTGTTTAGTCTTTCCTGCTGTAAGACCCACCAAAACCTGGTAGCCATCCATGTAAAATCAATTACAGTAGTACTTTTATCTGTAGAATATACCAGAAAGAGTACCAAGTACTAGGTTTATCTCTTACTGGGAAAAGATATCAAGTGCAATGACTACCTCTTTATTTTAAAGCTATGACTTAGCATTGTTAAACCAATGGAATCCTAAAATGTTATTAATAAATATTTATATTGCTGCTGGGCCTTGCGTGAGCTGAACCCACACACAGCCATCCCCACCTACCGCTGCAGCTCAGGGACATCTAGCAATCTGATAGGACCCCACCCAGCCTCCCCAAACAATCAGGGAGACTTGGAACAGCCCAGGAGTCCTGCCCAGGACCCACCTGGCAACTCCAAGCAGCAGCACAGCTTCCACAGTGGGCCTGGTGTGAACTGAAGGCGTGGACAGCAAATTTCACCTAGCCATGCAGCCTCAGGACCCCATGTACAACCTTGCGGAGCTCTGCCCAGCAACCTCAAACACTGCAGAGCCTTGGCATACAAAGTGGGGCATGCTGAAGGTCCGCCCAGTATACTTTCCCAACTTAGGGAGCCGTCCATTGCCCACAGGGATCCAGTAAGGACTGTGTAAAGAGCCCCTGTCAACTGGGGAAACATCCTGCAGTACAGGCAACCATACTCAATCCAAGAAACAACTGAGACTTTGCATTCAGCTGCCCCAGGAGAGTACAGGAAAATGACAAAACAAAAGAGCAAAATGCACTCTCACATATCCAGCCCATCCCAAACAAGCCTAAGAGACACGGACATAGAAGAAAGTATAAGCCACACACCTGAAACTTCTGAAATGATAGCTACTGAAGTAAAGAAACAACTCCATGGAGCTATAAAGGAACTCAGATTAGAAATAATCTCTCAGGTAAAATGAGAAATGGTAAACAATGAAAGAAATGCTGAACACATCTAAAGAAAATATAGATGGAAAAATAGAGGAGCACTGCAAAAGGATGGAAATCTTGAATGAACAATATAAGAAAGAAATAGAATGCTTGAAACAGATGCAAATAGATACCCAGGAAATGAAAAATTCTATCTAAAACTGGTAAAGCTGCCTCAAAGAATGTGAAGATAGACTTTCAGACCTCGAAGACAAGATGGCAGCTAGTGAACAAGAAAAGAAAGATCTTTTAAAAATAACAAGGACTCGCCCTGCGTGGTGGCTCACGCCTGTAATCCCAGCACTCGGGAGACTTAGACAGGCGGATCGTTGTGAGTTTGAGACCAGCCTGGGCTACAAAGTGAGCTCATGGCCAGCCTGAACAGCATAGGGAGACCCTGTCTCAAAAACAGGGCTGGAGATCTAGCTCAGCGGTCTAAGCACCTACCCGGCAAGCACAAGGTTGTGAGTTCAATCCCCGGTGCTGCAAAAAAAAAAAAAACAAAACAAGGAATCAGGAAATAACAATTCAACAGTTGCAAGATGATGCTAAGAAAAACAATATAAGATTGATAGGTATGAATGAAAACATTTATATTGTTTATTCTCCTTTATCTTGGTGTACATATGTTTTATAATGTATCCTTCATTGCTCATAGGACTTATTGATACAATTTCATCAACACAGTTAATAACCAATATGCTGCTTCTCAGAATCTCCCTGTGTACTGCATAATGTCAGAGTGCAACAGAGTGCGGATTCTGTTGCAACTAAGTATGCCGTATGCAATACTTTATTCAGAAGTCCATTAACAGGACTGTAGATCAAGAGGATATACTCTGAGGTAAACTTTCACCATGACTTAATTCATTATTTAACCTTTTTATGTCTGTGCTCTGTAGGGCACTAGGATTGTGTTTTGAGTCTCCGTATATTAGGGTCAACTCAGACACTTTACAAATTATGTTGCCTATTTGTTTAAAATGTTTGCATATTATATGTTTTGGCATCTTAATATTAATTAATTGATTAAATCTTGTTGGCTGGGAAGAAGCTGAATCTCTTAAGACTAATCAATTCTTAGACACAGCAAAAGACTCAGGAGGAGCTTGCTTTTGAGATTTAAACCAGTCCAGTCAAATATTCCCTAGTTTGTCCATAAATCCCAGGAAGTGATATTTTTCAGGGTTCAGTGCTGTAATTCACACCTGGCACCTCCCTTGCTAACCTGTATGACATGTGGTCATCCTCTGAGGCCTCTGAGAATGATGACCTTGGTTTCTAGTATCGCTCTTGTGTCTCTTCTTATGGCTAGATCTCACGAACATCATCTAAAAGAACACAACACCAGCATCAAAGTTTTATTGCAGGAGTGGTGAATAAACTACTTATGTTTGTGTGTGTGTGTGACATGTAAATACCCAGATAGATCGATAGCTATAAGTGAGTACTTCAGCCTACAAAAGGACTTCTACTGTATGTTTGCCTAATGCTTATTTACTAAATTATCATGTCAGAGAAAGAACAGAGCCCAAGAGATGAGCGTGTGCCCTGCCAGGCATTTATCTAATTCAGTGTAACAGATACTATATTGTTGTGTTTCCATCTACGATTTTATAGGCGCTCATGTGCACATGCTTAAAACTCAAAAAAGGACCAGGGCTTGGCTCTCATCTAATTAGTGGTGTGTTTATCAAATGTGACAAGCTTATTTCAAAGCGCACACCAGAATTATGGCAGCTGTAAGTGAACGTGCTGGTGGTTGCCACTGCACATTTTTATTACTGTCATTCAAATAATTTATAATATAAATAATTCAAATGATATAGCAGCCCAACATCTGCCATTCATCTGAAACTTTCTTAAAACAATGAAAAACACTGAGTTTTCTCTAATAGGACATTATAGAGGTAGGAACATCAACTCCAGCATCATTGAAGTCAACATTCTGCGTTGCGTAACAGGCCTTGTGGTAGCCTTCCTGTGTGTATGAACTCTTCTTTGTTTGTTTTTTTCTCTGTGATACACATAAACGTGTTGACCCTCCCTTTGTCTCACTGGCATCTCTAGAATAAAAGTCACGTGTGTGGTGCTCATGCTTAGACTCCGTACCCTTATGTCACTCATTAAGCAGTAGCCAAACCCCTTTCTTCTGTTGTCATTTCTGCTCACTCACTGTGCATAAACCCTAACAAGACTTACTGTATACAACAGTGACGATGCCCTCAATTCAACATGGATCACACCCCTCTTCAGGAAAGGGTCCAAGAACTGAATTGAAGCAGACAGGTCACATCAAATATCAAATAACCACTGTTTTATTTTCCCCTGCTAAATGAACATCGTTGAGAAAATGTCTGTTCCCTGAAGAAGCATTGAATGAAATGCTGTAGACTCATCAGCCTTTTTATAAACTAGAATCCAACGCATTTACAAATTAAAAAGTAAATAAGCCTATAGTGTATGCTAATTCTTTCCTTATGAATAGTTATTTGTGTTTTCACTATTTAATGAAGTTATGGGCTGTGGCCTTTCTGGGAAAGTACAGTAATTAGGAATCAATTACACTTTACATTGAAACACTGGTTACTCTGCCACTGCAAGATAATTGAGAAATAACTATATTGTCATTTTCATGTACATTGGTTACATTAAATCACAGCATTTCAGTGGTGATGCACTGGTGAATTACATATGCATTTGTTCATATTAGGTGGTGGAATATGAAGACAGTGTGAAAAAACTGCTCACTTAGGATAAACTCCAAAGATAATGTGTATATTCTAGCAACTATGCAAAGATATCAAGGGCTTCTCAATTAATTTTCATTCCCATTGCAATTAGCACCACTTAATAGAATGTGTGGCAATATCAGGAAATGGATTTAAATGTCCTGCTGGTTGCTTGGTTTTGTGTGTGAATGAATGTGAGTACATGTGTGTGTCTAATTTGACTACCAAAAGGAACTAAAAATTTCAGATTAAGCATGTTTCCAAAAGAAAAATTTTAAAAATACAAATGCTTGAAAATAATATATCCAAATAAATAATTGTGAATGGTAGTAAATTACCTTCAACTGCCCTGAAGTGATTTTTATTGAAATTCTTTATAGAGAAATGACTCTCTGCCTGTTATGTAATTGAAAAACAAAATTTTATGGCATTGGAAAAATAATTTTGTTTTGTTTGTTTTTCGTGCTTAATTTTATTTCTAGCATCAATGCTGCTAACCATGTCTCCCAGGGCTCCCAGGGAAAGCGTGGTAAGGAGCACTGGGCCAGGAACGTAGCAGAAGATCCTAATAAAATGTCATGAAAACTTTTGCCTTATGGTAACCATGTTATTTACTTTCTAAAAACAAAATGTAGGAGCTCTGAAAAGTTCACAGGACAAGAATTTAGGTCCTTGTTTAGCGAACTCTTGTCTCAGCTGTTGGTAAGTGAAGTGAAAATGACAGGCATATGTATTGTTTCTGTCCTTTATTTTTTTCCTTCTCCATTTTTCTCAATTTTTGAAATTTAAAAATATTTTCAGTTTAGTAAACTAGAGATTTCATATTCTCATCACGAGATTTTAAAATACGGCATTAAAATTTTCCTTACTAGTAAATTTACCATGTAGCAAATCTTCGGCTAAATGTTTTGCTTTTGTTTTGTTTTGTTCTGTTTTTCTTTTTTTCCCCCATCTGCAGAGAGCTAATCCTGCTACCCTCTTGTATTGCTGAAAATCATCCTTGGTTGTAGCATCTTCCATTTGAGAAACCGATACAGAAACCTGAATGTCTCCTCGGAGCAAGTCGGCCTCTCAAAGCATTTGGGCCTCAGTATTTCATGAAAAGCCCTGTTCAGATATAAACAGAGCCCATTCTGTGCCTTTCAGTGTAGTCTGTGCTTTTTCTTCCTTTGGTTGGGGAATTCTATGCAATAGCAGGGGTTGTGGTCCTTAAAATAAATTGAAAGCATTGTTCCAGAGCCGCGTCCCACTCATATCACCTTATTATCTTTATTCCAAATAGCCCACCAAATGAGGCAGTACAAATACCCTATAAACATCAACTATTCTAAAAGCCTAGTACATTTGATCACTGATTATGCAATTACTTAAAAGGGAGAATCTGAGAACAAAGCAAAAGTAATTAAGTACAGAAGGTTAGGTTTGTGTTTTTAATTATACGCAAACTAAATTAAGTAAAATGCAGAGTTATCACTGTGAAGGGAAGAATATAACAGAAATTGTCTCAAATGTGACTCCATAAAGCATTACTTAGTAGTCAACTAACTTGCATCATTTAACAATAGAAAATTAAGACAATGGACCCAAATGTGTTTTTATCCTCCTGCAGTGCAATTTGATTCTTTTTGTTTCATTTGTGTAATTGTAAAATTAAACTTAACATATGATGAAAGAAGTAAAGTTATTTTTAAATTCCTTTTGTTAGAAAAAATTTAACAGTAGATGAGCCATATTACATCTATTTGTACTATGTTTGATTAGCAAACCCAAGTAAAAATAGATCTTTTTGAAGGCATGGGAGAGTAACAATAGAGTCAGTGCACTCCCTGAAAAGAGAAAACAATGAAATGTAGTAATAGTTTAATAATGGAACAAGGTTTAAAGGGCCTAGATTTCCATTTTTCCAGTTGTTTCTACAAATCGAATTTATAATACAGAGAATTTTTTTATTTTCCTGAATTTCTCCCTTTCTATTGGATTAAAGCTTCCCTTTTTTGTGGGGAGATAAGCTCTGAAGTAATTGAAATGTTAAATTGAAATATATACAGTTGTTATTTGTATATTTTAATCTCAAAATAGTAATTTCATAAGATTCAATTCAAATTGCAAATTAGTCTGTGTTTTCTGAGGAAATTTTAACACAGCAGTATGTTGAAAATATGAGGGATGCCCAGCAAGTGGGTGGATGCTTGTAATTCCAGCACTCTGGAGGCTGAGGCAGGAGGATTGCAATGAGTCAGAGGTTGGTTTGGGCTACATAGTGAGTTCAAGAACAGCCTGAACTACATAATGAGAATCTGTCTCAAAAAAAAAAAAAAAAAAAAAGAGACAGAAAGAAGCAGTGTAACAGAGAATATCAAGTCTGAATCAACTAGAACTCTGAATTGTCAGTAATGTATCACTTCAATCTTATTGTACAACTACTTGTGACTATCTTTGTATCCTTACTTAGATCATGTCACTTCTTTCCTGATGATAGATTTTAGGTGTTTCTACAGTAGTAGATTGTGGGCTGGTTTTGTGAAAATATTCAGTGTCTAAGTAAAACTAGAGTGGAGGAGAATGGTATGATTGGTTATCAATAGGACACTTGGCCACAAGAGTGATCGGAACTGTGTTTTTAATACAGGAGTGTAATTCTAGCTCTTCGCAGAGCATCATGAATCAGGGCACTATTAAGTTTGTTCATGTCTCTAATTAAGTAGTAACACTGTTGTTGTATAATCAAGGAAAACACTGAAACAGCCCATTTTGTACTCATGGTCAGTCATTACCTTGGTACACGTCAGACCTCTCACTGGAGCCTCATGTATGTTCTTTGCAGCAAACTTTAATTATAAGTAACATTAATATTCTTGCTTTTATGGCCTTTGTATTCTTTAGTAAAGTGTTGGTTATTCTTGTTGTAATTAATAATTGAGTCTTTTCATAAAAATACCTCATCAACCTTGAGGAACAATCATGGGATCAGATACTAGGAGATGAAGCGGTGTCATTTTACAAACTAGAAAGCTTAAAGTTATTCAAAGTTCAGAGACATGAAAAGTGTTTGCACAAGTCACAGTCCAACTAGACAGGCTGGAACTAGAATGCACACATCTGGCTTCTTAAATCAATTTAGATACAAGTCAAGTATATCTCAAAGCAATGCACATCTGCTCAGAACAATATACCTAGATTCTTACATGGAATTTTCTTATTTAAATAGTGAATCTTGACTGACATTAACAACCTTGATCAACAGACATTTTAAGTCATACTAATGTTTGAACTTATGGCATCTTAAAATAACATTTTAAAACAACATTTTTAAAAACATTTTTAAAACATCATTTTAACGAAACCCTATATTTCTGATTATATACTACAGTGACTCTCATTTCTTTGTGAAATGGAACTGAAATTCCTTAATCAAGCATTAAAATTAATCCAAGTCATCTGACCCATTCTGACATATTTCTGCGTATGTCTGACTGCATGTAGTGAGTCACAAAAATAAGACAAAAAGGATTTTATTTGCATAAGCTACATCCATGTTCTATCACTTTCCAGAGTGTCAATCAGAGGTCAAATTATTTAACTACCTTCATCAAGAAAAAAAGAGAAAACAAATGAAGTCACCCCATATGTTCATTGGGTTGCTGGAGCATTAAATGACAATATCCCACATGTATCGCTGCATATTTCTTACATTCAACAGGCTACACTCACATTCTTCCCTATCACTTTCCTCATGTTATGTACTTATTGTTAAAAGAATAACCCCAAAATCCCAGCACATGCTTTTCCTGTTATATAAAACCCTCAATTACCTAGAGTAAATAAACACTTATCTGTAAATGCATAGTATCAAATTAATAATAGCTACTAAATTTCTAAGAATTTACCTGAAGTGATAGAAGTCACTTGTCCAGAGAAATCTTTTGCAATAGAAAACCAGACCAAGGAATGGAAAGGGAGAGGAGGCAGAGGGGAAGAGGGCAAAAAACATGAAGATGTGTTATGTACATATAACAGCTCCCCATGAGGTATATAATCAGTATATTCTGCACACATAAATAAACATAATTTTTTTAAAAAAGAAAAAATGTCTTAATCTAGTACTTTTATACCATGAAACGAGATATTAAAAATAATCTGGCTTACTATAGAGAGTAAACCCTTGGTTTGTGACTATGATTTGTTCTGGAAACACACTTGTAATCCAAAGCATTTGAGTATCAAAGGGAATTTTCCCATAAGAAATAATGAAAACTCAGGTAACTTGTTTCACAATGGAAAAATATTAATATAAAAATGACTACAGTACTGGAATATAATAAAAATAATAAAATGAACAAATTAACCTGCACTTACCTTTGAAAACCTTGGTGGCTGTTGTGAGGGAGACAAGAGAGAGAAGGGCTATTGTTTAGGACAACAGACTTTCACTATCACTAATGGAATCACTGCTGTGTATTGGCTCAATGTAATCTTTTTCTTTTTGTGCACCTTTAACAATGAACTCACCCAACGACATTTTTTTTTTTGCCTCCTGTTGAGGATTTTGTGGAAATATGACATTGTAGTGCTATATTTTTTTTTATGAGCAGGATATATTTATTGAGAGAAAGAAAGCTTCTGTCTGGCAGAGAGACAGAAGGGGTCCCTAGTGGGTTGCCAAAGATTTTTGGCTTTTCGAGAGACTTTCATAGAGTAAAACCACGAGGTGAGGTGGGTCCAAGAAGGGGAAAAGCTGAGAACTTGCAAGGCAAACAGGTAACAGGTGGGACAGAATTATGGTCAACCAATAAGATTAACTGTCCAAGTAAAATTGACCAAATCAGGGATGAATAGGAAAGGGAGTCACTTAGCAAGTAAGCATTCTTAAGGATCAGTGACTCTTCCTATAGGGGATTGGGATGGTCAAGGTGACCCATACCTATTTAGAATGTCAATCCCTGATGTTTCTACTTAGGGTGTGGTTGTATTTGTTTTGCCTTGTCTGGAGATGTGGCTTACAGTGGGAGGTGTCTGTCTCCTCCAAGGTCACAAGATATCTGGTCCTCTGTGTCTGCTTTCTCTATGGCCTGGCCCTGTCTGACTGCCTATAATATTTCTAACTAACTCAGCTGCCTGTAATATTTCCCCCTCTGAAGAAGTATCCTAAACTGCCATGAGAGAGAAATGGGCGATGAACGATCTGGCTTCTTCAGGCTGGAAGGGGTTGTAATTGCTGATTGGCAGTCAGAGATATTCTACAGAGGGTCTATCTAAAGGCCCTCGATAGACACCAGACAGTTTCATTTTGGGTGGGCGTATAGCACTAAGTCTGGAGGAGACAAAGCCAAAGAAGCAATTAAGTATGCATGGCCCAAATAATAAAATCAACAGAATAATTATGAGTATAGTTAAAAAAGATTTCCACCAAGAGGAGCTAGTAATTGTTTCCCATAAGGAAGGAAAGGATAGGGTCCAGGGAATTTTAGAATCTGCCATGTCATTAATTTGTTGTCTGATATATTGAACAGCTATCGAGATATTAGCAGAACAATCAGGAATGTAAGTGCTACATTCTTATTGGGACGGTGCTTTTCTACAAAATCTTGCAGTTTCCTGCATTTTACACATCGCAATAATCTCATGCTAAGTGAGGAATTTGTCTGCCTTTTTCT
>RJWT010013901.1:0-21447 GCA_004365215.1 Cuniculus paca
AATTTTAACTATACTCCTGTTATTCTGATTACAATTAGCTTCATAGAAATTTGTATCAAATGTCCTATTTTATAAATACAATAGCAGATTTGTTTAATCCATCTGTTATGTGTTTGAAATTCCTAGTATTGAAAGAATTATAGAAACTGAAACTTTTGAATGTAGGTGAGCCTAACTAACAATGGGTGCTGATTCTGGTGCACAAATAACTTAGCTTAATGTGATTTTCCAGAATGGTTGTATGTTTTTGTTTATTCATTGATTCCATAGATATTTGGTCACATACCATGTTTGAGTTACTGTTCTAGATTCTAGGAAATGAGTCAGACAGGTAAATTTTGCTCTTGTCTGAGATACAAACAGAAACATTCCTCTACACAGTTATGCCAAACCACATTGTCCTTGCTTCATCTTGAAACCCTCTATAGTCTCCTTGACTTGCAGCTACCAGAAAGACCCATCTCATATGTTAAACCAAGTGACCAGTACAGACTCCATGCCAGCATAGATATTTTCTTCTTATTCCAGGACTTGAGCAAAGAACTTCATTGGAGGTCTGAACAAAGACTTTCTATCCTCTATAAACAGAATTACCCAACACCCAAGAAAAAAATTAATATGATTAGTTCCTTCTGCTCTGCCTGGGTAATTTTATTGCAACCTCAGAATGAAAACCAGGAAGCCAGAAGAACAAAAGGAAAAACGCTTATAAGACATTCCTAAGCCAATCTTCTGAATGTCTTTGTTTTATTTTGTTTTGTTTTATTAAATTTTTATTTTAAAAATCGGCAAAGGCACACACGCAAGCAAGAAATATTGAAAAGACAAATTTTGGCTGACAAAATAGCCACATTTTTATAATAAAAATTCTGCTTATTAACACATTCATCTACAATTTCCTCAAGTGAAATAGTATTCCCACTGTTGCACGATAGTCCCAAGTCTGGTCTAAATTGTGGACAAATGTCCTTTCAAGGAATAAAGCTTAGTTCCACATAATTTAGACACATTTGCCTCAGCACACAATTGGAATGGGAATTGCCTTCAAGTTTTTGTTTTCATTGGCAACTGAATTTCTTTTTTTTCAGGCCTCCAAATTAGGATAGCATAAAAGGTAATTGCATATTCACAATTTTTGTTTGTAAAAAACATATGTTTTGAGTATGGCTCTCACAGAAGGGCAAACTTCTAGAAATGAAAGTTCTGGGTACCAAAATATGTGTTTTAGAATTATTGTTGAGTGGTGCAAAGCATTTCCTCATTTGCTTGTATAAGAAATACATTTCACAATGTATATAATCTGAAACAAAATAAGTAAATGGAATATTTTGCCCTAGCACCATCTCAACAAAGATCTATTTATTAACAATTTGAGTTGCTGTACTCTTTTGTACTACTTATCAACAATGTATATTCAAGTTTCTTTAGCTCCAAATTCAATCACCTTGTAACATTAAGCAGATTATTTTCTCTGTCTCTTACCAAACTAGGGGTCAGCAAATTTATGGTTGGCTTGTCCACACTTTCCCATACCACACCCCTGACAACAGGAAATAATTCTGATGATTCAGGACATGCAAGATATAATAATTTGAAATCATTTTCAACACAAGTCTTTAAGTAATCACAGCCATCAAATGGAGTCACAAGAGATAAAATCTTTTTGTCCTCAAAGAAACAAAAAACCAACATCTTAATTGAGCTGATGAATTTAATAAGCAGCAAAGCCTTCCACCAGGAACTTTCAGAAAATTCTAAATCTAATTAGTTATTCACTGAACATTTAAGATATTTTTAGCACCTTGCTAGGTAAAGTAAGAAAATTCTTGAAGATTAAATGTCATACTCTAAGTCAAGAGTATTGCAACCTAAATAGGGAGACAACACAAACATGTAAAAGTAAAGGATGCGTTATCAATTGCAAAGGTACAGAGAAGCCATGAAAATTTTAAAACAGACTGAAATCAACAAATGTCTGAATTTATGAATAAAGTTTTCTTGTGGATAAAATTTGAAATGGAATTTAAGCTGAGTAAATTTTAACTAGAAAAAGGGAAATTGGAAGAGCATTCAGAACTAGGAAAAAATATAAAAAATAGAGATGTAGGACTAGGTATGAAAAATAGTCACCATAAAACAGACTAGAATCACTAGGAATAAAGGAACATGGTAGTACGAATCAAACAGTATGTGGCAAATCAAGTAAAGGGCCTAAAAGTAGAGGACCAGATGGCCAGACAGAGTATTTAGAGTCTATACAGGAAGCAGACAGTCCCTGAGTTCAACTCAACTCAGTAAGATTTCATGTAAGTCATGGTGTGTGAACTGGAATCTTGGCTCTCCTACTTACTAGCCTGAGTAACCTCTGGACCTTAATTTCATATCTAAAAATTAAGCATTGTTTTAGTACAATAGGGTAGATGTGAAGGAAAAATAAGTCACTATTTATAAACTTAGAATACTATTTCTTACAATATAAGTGCTAAATAGATGTACTAAATAAACAGAAGGCACAGAACAGTTTACAGAAACAAGAATAGAATTGAGCCAGGCCTGGTGTGGCACATCTCTAATCCCAACTACTCAGGAGGTTAAAGCTATAGGATTAAAAGTTCTAGGCCACCCTTTGTTAAAATAAATTTAAAAATATAAAGGAATGGGGATTTTTGTCAGTAATAAAGTGCTTGCCTAGCATGTGTGAAGCTCTGGGTTAAATTCTCAGTACTGAAAATAAAAATTTTAAAAATTAAAATTACTAACATGTACACAGTGAACACTCTCCTAGGGTCTATCATCTTCTCTTCAATTTTTTGTTCTTCTCCAAGTAGAAGTCACATGAGGAAAGTATCCTTTGTCTGAAAATGAATGACTACCGAGTATAAAGATATGTCAGGATCCCAAAGGCAATTGGGAGGGCCGAGGAAGAGTCCACATCCTTGTAGTAGTTTCAAAGCACACTTCATATTCTAAAAATGAAAGGGAGGCTTAGGTAAATAATCAAAGTACACTTGGATTTCACTGAACATGGAAACGAATTCTCACATATGTTCTCTTAGTTCCACACAGTCTATGAGATACCACCATGCCAGTCATGGGGTCTCTGAGAGGTCAAAATTTCCCATTTTTTTAAGGAAGAAACTTATAGTTTAGTGGCACTTGCAAAACTGACTTCCAAGCCACTTGCATAAACTGACTTCAAAGATAATTCTCACACCTCCTTGAGCAGAGTGAAAAAGATTCTCTTACTCTGTTTTACTAACCTGAAATTTGCATCAGAGATAAGGGGTTACTTCTGTTATCTCCTATCCCCAACCCCTAAGGGCTGTTATCCTTAACCCTTCTAAACATTAATCTTGTTTTTCCAGTGTCTTCAGTGTATGTTCTACTCTTTTACTCCAGAGAAAATTATCTTATGGACAGCACTGGAGCTTTTGTCACATACTTGAAGAGAGAAACTTAACTTTCCAATGGATAGTTTCATACTGGAGAAGCTTACCCTTCCAATGGATTCTTCTGTGCTGGCAACTTCAGTTGGAACTGCTTCAGATCGTCCAAATGAAGCAGACATACCCAGTTATGTTGTGTCAATAAATTTCATGCCTAGCTGTCATAAAACTTTTCTTGGTCAGGTAAGGACCCACCTGGGGAAGCTGAAGACACAAAATCTAGTGGGGAAAGTATGAGCTTTGGTTTCAGATGGACGTGGATTTCAATTCATTCTGTAACTCTTATGTTTCGCTCCTTTATTGCTGTGTGACCTTAGTCAAGATATTTTATCTCTCTGAGATTTAGTTTTCAGCAATACTTACTTTTTGTGGTTGTAGAAAGGAATAAATGGGACATAGAGTTAGAGATATGTAGTTATAGATGCATGTATGCCAAATAAATGAATACAGGTATTTTAGTACTCTAGAGCTCATTATTTGCATAATTGAAATAAATGATAATCAATTCTCATCTGTAGAAGATTCCTAAGTAAGTCAATTTCAGTTTCACTTTTTTATGGGTTAGTCATTGGACCCCTTGAACTGAGTGACATTATGGTCAGTGGTAAAGTTCCCTCCATTCTCTACTGTACTAAAAAATATTGTTGAATCAGAAATTCTGCACCTGAACCTCCTTTGTCAGTTAATTTCAGTGAAACATTCAGGTTACCTGCTTGCATGCTTCCAAAGCATAAAAATAAAGGTAGGGGAAAGAAAGTAGAGAAAGAGTGTAGGGTGGTAGAAAGTATCACACATATCCTGTCTACCTCACAGAGGTCTATGGACAATAAAACAGGAAATTGAATTTGAAATCATATTAACTTCAATGGGCTGTTGAAATGCCAGGAAATCTTAGAGTATAGAATGTATCTCCTGCTAGCTCTCTGTTGCGTACATTTTTACAAGGTTTTTCCTTCTTCTTTAAAAGGAAAAGAAAGTATTTGATAATAGATGCATCCACCACTGACTTTCCTTCTAGCCCAGGCTCAATTTTTCTTCCCAAAGTGATTATCTTGCTACTTGTGGGACTAGAAATTGGTCCTAGCTGAACAATTGTTGGTCTTTGCTCAAGTATCTAATTGATCCAAAGAAAACTCCTCTACTCTTTTCTATCTTGCTGACTGTAAAAGAAAAACAGCAAGCAACATCAAAGGGAGTCTGGACTCTGTACCCACCTCTAACTTTAAAAGTTTGGGGCAAAATACCTAGCAGGATACAGAGAACCCCGTTTCACACGGAACCTGAGCAACTGGCTTTCCCTTGGAGGATCTGTGAGATGATCCTGTCATCCAAATCATCCATTTTCCAATGTGAAACCATGCTTGGACCCTACCTAAAATTAAGGAATATTGTAGTTAAAAATTAGTTCATCTAATTTGAGTTGATCTCTATTCATGCATCAGCTACTTAAATATTTACTGGAAGAGTAGTACTTGGTCCCAAATGTCCAATGACACTAACTTAGAATATGTAATCCAGTAGTCCTCTCTTATCCATGATTTTGATTTTGATTTCTGTGGTTTCAATTACCCGTGACAACATCAGTCAAAAATTTATAAATACAAAATCCCAGAAGTAACTTCTAAGTTTTAAATCGCACATTGTTCTGAGTAGCATGATGAAATCTCACCTCATCCTGACCATTACATCTAGGATATGAATCAGCCCTTTTTCTTGCAATCCATACTATAGTGCTACCCATCTGCTCGTCATTTGATAGCCTTCTCGGTTATCAAAGCAACTGCCATAATATCAAGCTGTTTGAGTTCGAGTAACCTTTTTTAAATTTAATGACAGTCCCAAATCACAAGAAGACTTGCTGGCAATTCAGATATGCGAAAGAGACACCCTAAAATCTGTCCTAGAAGTGAAAAGATGAGAGTTCGTAACTTCATAAAGAAAGAATAAAAATCATGTGCTAAGGTTGGTAACATATACACACAGCAGGATCACTCTTCTGCCAATGAAATTATGAAGAAGGAAGAAGAAACTCCTGCTAATTTGGCATCACACTCCAAACTGCAAAAGTTATGATCACTTGAAGGGTAGGTGCTAAGTTAGGATAGAAAAGGTATTACATTTGTATAAGTATTTGTGGGAGAAAATGTACTATTTGTACAGTTTGGGACTATCCCTGGCTTAAGGCACCCACTGGGGTTCTTAGAACATGTTCCCTATGGATAAAGAGGCACTACTGTAGGTAATTGCTTTGTCACAAAAGTGTCTCCCAGGGCAAGTATCCAGGGGTTTTAGTCCACTGTAAGTTGAAGTCAAGGCCCTAAACTCTTTTAAAAAAAACTTTCAAGCATTTAAAAATACTGAACTTTTCCTTTTAGTAACAATAAGTCTAGAGGAGAGACAAGAAGTGGTGCTAACTTTTAAAAGAGGACATTTTCCAAAACAATATGCAACTGGAGAGCTTTACTGCAAGTTGTTTTAGGTAGCATTTATTTCTTTTTGTATTACTGAGCTTACTAGTTGCAAGAATTTCTCTGGCCACCTAGGGTTTAGTCCACATGTTGCTAGCAAGTGGCAGTATAGAAAAGACAAGATCTAATATTCAAAATGGTTGTAATAGCAAAGTCTTTCCTGCCAATTTTAATAGCATAAAAATGATTGCACACAGCTAATACATTTGCTGGCTTTCAACAGCTGGAATCCAACCAGATTCACCTTCTGTCTACTGCATGAGGCCAGAACTATGAAGTCCAGAATGCGAGTGGGGGTATAGTACTAGTATTAACTCTGACCACCTGATCTTCTATTACCACCATTAGATTCAAATCATGAAGCCCAACTTGCCTATCATTTGAAAAAGGGACAGCTGGAGAGCAGGGAACAGTACCTGGGGTTTTGTAAAAATCACAAAGATGAAATTGCAAAGAGGTATAAACGATGCAGATGATCACATTCTATCTTACATTAACGCAAAATAAATCAGACTTCAAAAGTAATATAAGAAAAGTGTTTGGAAAGAGATGAAAGAAAGGTGATGAGATAAAATTATCTAGAATGAACTAAGAGTTTAGTGGACACAGAAGAGAAAGGTCTGGAATGGTAGGAGGCACCCAAATGAGAAGAGGAAGAACAGATCAAGAAGAAAGTCATTTCCCAAGGAAAAACTTGGTCACAGCCCAGCAGTCTCCTTAGTTAGCCCTCCATGCTTATGGTGGAAATCGAGGAAAAGCAAAGGTCACATTGGAAACAGGCAAAACACATAGGGAGGCATTTGGGTTCCATTCTGGTGAAGTTACTCATTAACCTGAGAAAGTCATTTAAATTCTCCAATCCTTAGTTACTCAGTTATAAAGAAGGTCTTCTTCAAACATTATACAATAAGGTTAACATCTATGAATTTCTAGCATAACTTCTAGAAGTTATGCTAGAAACTTCTTGGCAAATTAGTAGAGCCTTTGAAATTATTTAGTCCAACTCTTATACTTCTAGGACATTTAAGAACCATAAAAGGAACATAGACTTTTGAGATCATACTCAAATGATCAGGTTTTCAATACTCAACCCTATCCTTAGAACATTTCCAAACATATAAATTAATGTAGTAGGAAAATTTACCATCATGTCTATTTAAATTTCCTTTAAAACTTCTTTGGCCATATCTTGAAACCTGAATAAAAATGATAAACTTATTTTAAAAATTACACATTTTGTATCTAACTTTAGGGATAATTGATGTAAAAAGTTCAAATGTATATAATCAATTATCTGAAAATAATTTTTATAGAGAAATTCACCTTAGCTACCTTTCTGTGGAAAATTTTTTCTTGGAGCAATTAAAATATTTAATATTGATTATAAATTAAAAACAAATTCCGGTACTTTTTTGAATGAAGTTTAAAACCTGCAATAAAATATATTCAGAGAGCTTTTCTAGAGTTTAAAATGTTTTGTATCAGGATCAGGTTCTGAAATTACAAGTGCATATCTGCATTTTGTTATAAATATAAATATTTTACTAAGGATCTAATCTCACTAAGAGTAAAAGTCAAATTCCGTACAATGACCTAAGACTCAAAAAAATCTCTCCCGTTTGCCCACCCCACAGGGTACCACACATTATCATTTCCATCTGACTCTGCTCAGCATGGTTCAGCTCCTCCAGCCACATTAATCTCCTTGTGGCTCCTGTCATACACCTGGCACGGTCCCTCTGTGGGGCCTCTGCACTGACTCTTTTCTCTGACTGGAGTGCTCTCCTAGCTCAGATATCATCCCCAGGCTTTTTGTGAAATCTTCCCTGGAGACACTATTTAAAATTGCAAACCATTTAGCAATTTTGTTTGCTTCTCTTAGTGCCCATCACTATCTAACATACTACCACTAATGATTATATTTACATGTATTTATTGTAAATTCCAGGAGGTGGAGGGTTTTTTGTGTTTTGCTGTATTTTTAATACCTTATAGTCTTTTGCATAAGGAAGTCTGCTGCTTGATAAACATTTGCTGAATTAGTACATGATTATTAAAATATGGCATCATGGCCCTTGTTTTGTCCTCACTTCTCTCGCTCTTGCTCTCACACTCGCTCTCATTCTCATTCTTTCCTCTCTTCAGGGACTTTGCACTGACCTATGTCCCTGACCATTTTAACATTTTTGGGGTCTCACTGAGCTTCTAAATCGCCCAAGCTGGGCTCAAGTTTACGGTCCATCAGCTTCAATCCCTGAGAGTGCTGGAATGACAGGCATGAGCCACCACACTCAGCTTTATGTTTTACTCTTTAAAAAGCCAGACAGCTAAAATGATCTTATTTATTTTACAACCTGTTAACAATGAGAGATACTACATTAGCACTCTCATTGGAGGGCAATGTTGTGAATCACATAATTAGGAACCTGTATTTTTAAGGTCTCTTACATTTTATGGATTATATGTCTTTAGTTTCAATTCACGGAAGTTCAAAACAGATACCAATTTCATTTGCACAAATAATTGCTGTAACTGTGGACATAGTTGTAACATTGTCCATAGCTGTAACTATGGATAAAATTTTAATTAGTCAGTATGAATATTAGTATTTGATACATTGAATAATTCTTCACAGTTTTGAGGATTGTTTCAAACAGAGAAACATCTCAATTTGAGCCAGAAATTTCAAGAGTTCTGGGCTTCTTGCTTGGTCCTGTAAAATTCCAGGATATTGTGGCTTATTAAAGCATTTCCTCTTAAAACTTTGCTACCCAAATATGGGATTTTGCTCAGTGATTGATGTTCATTTGTCTCCATCAAAGGCAGCTGCAAAAACATAAAGCCCAATTCAAAGTTTGTGAATCTCTTCTGAAAATATGGCTTCATCACCCAATAGCAGAGATTCTGTGTTACACCCTGCACTTTAACAATGGTAAATGAGGACAATCTGAAGACATCAACTTCCTTGACCCACTTTGAAAATTGATGAACCCACAGTGTTCATGATCATCCTTCTTCTACTACTTTAAGTACTATATTTTGTGTTTAGTTGCCTCTAATGTCAATCAGAATGTGTGCACTGATTAATAATTTTAAGGAATATTTTAATGTAGATTTTTGGTTTGGTTATGGAAAGAAGATATTTGTCAAGTTGCTTCTTCATATACTTTTAATTTGGTATTCTGCTTAGACATCTTCCAAATATCCCACAAGCTGGTAATTGTTGAGGGTGCAGACATCAAAACTAATCACAATTTTTTCTATCACCTCTTGTAATTAAACTACCTTGCAAAATTTAGCACAATCTTCTGAAAAGTAATGCTAAGAAAGCTGGTAAACCACATTTGTAGCTTACATTTTTTCTCTTTTATTAATAAATGGACTCAGTTTTTCCATGCATAGACTAAACATCTCAAGTTCCTTAGTAGTGTAGGGTTAGACCACACCGGTTCATGTATACCAGTTAGTCTGATAAAAATCTCTTCTGAATTCTCAACTATGAAGCACCCTGGGGAAAGCTAAGGTGAATTGAACCTGTGGGCTGCTTTTAGGAATAAGCACCAGACTAGGAGTCAGATGATCTGATTTCTTTTCTTATATTTCCAGTTACTAATTCTGGGGGAATGAGCAAGTTATTTAACCTCATCAAGCCTGATTTCCTCTTCTATGTAGAAAAGTAAAAGTATTATGTTTTCTTATTTCGCCCCCTGAGGTATATTTGAAGATGAAATAAAACAATGTTTTTATATTGGTTTATCACCTTATAATACTATATGTGATAAGGTGTTACAATTTTTTCAACTAAATCCAGTTGAGGTTGGCCCATGTCTCATTTCTGCCTGGGTTACATGCTCTTCTTTTATCACTTGGCAAATCCACAAGCTGTGCCAATGATTTAGCTGTACTGGACATTTGTGAAATTACTTCAAAAATAGCTTTGGGAATGTTTTTTGCCCTGAGATATCCTTGTGACTTTTTTTTCAGTTAAATCAACTCTGAGCAAAATTACAACAGTATTTTCAGCAGCCTCTGTTATTTTTCTGGCAGCACCGATCTCAGTCTTTTCAATTCCCTTCTTTTTCCTAGGAATCAGTCTCCGCTGCTTCTTCTGACTCTGACGATGGAAGGACAGCTTACTCTGCTAACTGAAGTGCTCCATCCTTGACTGCCCTTGGAAGTGGCACCCTACCAGTTTCTTATTCTCTAAGATACATTTCCAAACGTATCTGACTAGAGCTCCATTCTTACCAGAGCCAATCTGATTAACGAATTAGCCCTGAGTTTAAAAATGGAATATGTTATCTTAATATATTTTTTACCCTGCAAGTTTAACATTTATATTTTAATATGTGTTTTCATTGTCTGAGTTCAAGGATTATACAGCCTTTTATTATGGCTTGTATCTAGATGTCTCCCCTAAAGCCTCATGGGGTCAAGGTGGGGCATTTTGGAGATAGCTGAACTTAGGAAATGTGAATGTGGATTAAGGGTGTGGGATTAAGGGCCTGGATGATGGAACCCCACCCTGGGTGTGGGTGGCAACAATCAATAGTCTTAGAGCCTGGATGGAATAAAAATGGGACTGAAAGAAGGCAGGCTGCTGCTTGCTGCTTCACTGTCTCCTGCCTGCGTTGCCATGATCTATTTCTCCTCTTTGATGCCTTCTGCCATGCCATCCTGCCTTGGAGCCAGCCAGCTATGAATTGAAATCCCTATAAACTGTGAACCAAAATAAAATTTTCCTACTTTAATTTTGGGTGTCAGGTATTTTGTCTCAGGAACAAGAATAGTAACTAAGATACCATGTTAGGCTTCTTTCCTGCCATAGAACCCCACTTTTCTCTTTTCATTCTTAACTTGTTTAATCTTTTCTCTGCCCTTATCACTAAGGGAGAAACTCTTCTGATCTCTCTAAGTTAATCCTCTCCAATGTTATTTCCTGTAGCTATATGTATGTTTTTCCTTATACTACTTATCTTATTGTAATCTTACATTTATTTGCATATTCAATTATTTTCTTCCTAATTCCACTCTAAGAGCCAAGAAAATTTAGCCAACTACCTATTTCACTTTTAGTCCTATCCCTAGGGCCCAGAAAATACAATGAACTTATTAAGTATTGAATTAATTGACAAACCTGACTATGAAAAATTCATATTTTTATCAGGGAGATTGTAGTTTGCAATCACCTCCTGAAGGTGATTGTTATAGTTTGGGTCTTTAGTGTCCCTGAATGTCTCATTTGTTGAAGTATGGTTCCCAGGCTTGGCAGCGGGGAGGAGACTTAAGGGGCGGGGTAGAAGCATCAGGAGGTGTGGCTGAATAGAAGGAAGTAGGTCATCGTGGGTGTGGCCTTGAATGGAATATTGGGACCCTGCTTCCTTCTTCTCTTCCTGCTTCTCAGCTATCCCAAGGCAAGCAGCTTTGCTCTGCCATATACTCCTTGCCATGAGGTTCTGCCTCATCACAGACTCAAAAAGATAGGACTGAACCTATGGGCTGAAACTTTTGAAACTGTAAGCCAAAAACAAATCTTTCCTCTTTCAAATTGCTTAGCTTGGATATTTTGTCACATTGATGAAAACCTGATTAACATGATGGTCAGTGAAGGTCAGTGGGATTCTTACCTACAAGCAAAATTTAACCCTATTCAGGCTATTTGAAGTCAGAGAAGGTTTACCTGAAGGGCTTTGAGGTAGATAGCAAAATGTACTCTCCAATAAGTCAACTGGGATGCTGGGAGATCAAACTCAAGAACAGTAGAAACCCCAGGTGTTTGAAATCAAAAAAGAAGAAACACAACCATCTTATGGTCAAGAAAAACTGAACTAGAGTCTGTGTTTATGCCAATTGTACTCCCCTACTCCTATAACTGCTGCTCCTACTCCTACATCAGAATGAATCTGGTCTCTTCCTGTGTCACTGACTATCTGTTTGGCTAAGTTAGACCATGGACTAAATGCAGTCAGCAAAAGGAAGCTTAGTGGGAAGAGACCATGAGAATCAGGTAACAGAAATGACTTTCCAATAGTGACTAGTGTCTACTTCACAGAAAGAATTTCATAAGAAATTAAGGGAATGGGTATTACACATTAAAAAAAAACTGAGTGGTCAATATAATTCTTGCTGTGTTTATCCTAAAGGAAAAAAAAAATCTAAAACTGGCAGACAAGGTAAAAGAGACAATTCAGAATCCTCCCACAGCTCTAGGAGGAAGCAGAAATGGTAAAATCTCCACAGACTGACAGATTCACATTAATGGAGACCCTGCTAGTCGTTCTACATCAAAAGAATCACTTAAGAATTAGAATTACAGTGAGAGCCTCTTCCTGTTCAGTGACTATAATCATCTATCAATTGCAATCCAAGACAAAGTAATATCTTCCTCAAATAAATTTACTCCAAAAGCTAGAGGTCAAAAGTTAGGGGAACAAACAAAACCCTTAATTAGTTCTCTTCACTTTATTCCTCTTACTGTGTTCTGATTCCAGTAAATTACTGAAATGCAATAAATGAATGTTACATCCATATATTCAGCCCACTGCCCAAGAGAAACAGATAACTTACTATGTTATGCTACTCTATAGGAACTTCTGTGATTTCCTGATCCTGCCTTCCACATCTCTGAGTGCTGATTTTTGATTTAGTGAGCATCTTTACCTCACATTCTCCCTTCATTATCTATCTACAGTTTTAGTTTCTAAATTTACACAAAATAATTGTACATACATATGAGGTACATCAATATATTTTAATACATGGATATTATGTGCAATAATCAGATGAAGGTAATTGGTGCATCCATCAGCTCAAACATCGATCATTCCTTTGTGTTGGGAATATTTAAAAGTCTCCCTATTAGTTACTTTGAAATATACCATTTGCTGACAAATTGTTGGTATGCTACTGTCTTTTTTAATCTGTCAATGCCTTTCCTATTTGTTAGTTTAGCTAACTGAGTTTAAATTAGTCAAACGTCCACACTATTAAATGGAATCCTTCCTCTCAACACCTGATTCCTCTCTGTAACAGGATCACAGTTAGAGCAACAATGAGCCTCTGCTTCTTGACTGCAAAAGCAGACTTTCCTGGGTTACTCTGGTTAGAGTAATGCAGTTTCACTCTTCTTGTGAGCACACACCCACATACCCACCCACCCACACACACACACACACACACACACACACGCACACACACACACTCCACCAGAACTTTTCCTTTAGTATGTGCTCTCTATTGCTTCTCAGGAGCAGGATCTTCCCTCTCTTACCCACATCCAGTGTTATAATATTTGGAGCTTAAACGTACTCCCCAGCTGTCATATGTGGCTCTGCTTTTAGGAAGCGATATGCCGTTTCTGCTCCTTTTTCATTTTTACTTTTCAAAACCTACACGGAAAGTGGAGTGCTATTTAAGGACTCTTCAGAAACAAAACACAAAGCATTTTCACCTAACTTATCTTCATGGTACTCATATACTTATATTTGTTTCCATTTTAACTGAGTGGAAACTGAAAAGGAAAAATCAAGGACCCAAGTTTCTCACCTCAGCCTGGTGAGTAAAGTACATTCCTCTGATGTAGAATACTTTTTGTACAGGATCCATCCTGATGAATCATAAGAAGTGACTTTCAAATGAGACTCCCTGTCTGGGAGAGGGTACAGAGCTTAAAAACTGGGCCTGTCCCAAGTATACCATCACCAATGTTATTAGGAATGCTTATTCTCTTGTATTCTGTAGCATGCATTGCAAACAGGCACCAGGTGCCCCAGCCTTCTTCTGTTGCACAATTAGTGGCAACCCACGCATAGAGTACAATTGCTTGGCCCCTGAGTGATTTGGCACACTAAACTGAAGAACTGGCACTTCCCACACCACTCAAATCACAGCTGGCTACTCTGGGACAGGATTCCATCCCAGCCTCATCAATGTGTGTCCAGTCAGCCTGGGCTCATAGAAGCCTGGAGGGAACAGTGGGGATGGTTTAGGTTGTTTTTAACCACAATTTATTACACTGGTTGTCTATAAAGGGTAATTATAATGGATCCTAGATTTTATTTGTAGAGGACTTTTAATCCAATAATGGCAGTTAAAAATAATGCTGCAAAGAATTCATGTATTCCAAATGCTTAATGTCATAAACCAAATAGAAAAGAATGGGCTCAGCATTGCTTTGGCTATTCGTCTGCATGACCCTTTAAGTTGTGATAAGATTATGTTGTTCACCTGCCTAAAACCCTCTATGGTTTACCTTCTTAATATAGAATAAATCTGAACTTTACAAGCCATTTTCATTTCTTCCTCAGGACCATTCCCCTGGCTCTTCCCTCTTCATCGGATCCTTTGGCCCCTTCCTCTAATGCTCTGAACCTGATCAGTTCCTTATTATTTGGATTACAGCCCAAATGTGGCCTCTGTAGAGAGATCTTTTCTAATAATTGTGCTTAAGGAGAAACATTCTAATCATTATCATTCTTTAGCTCCTTCTCCCATTTATATTGCCTGCCTTCCTCATCAAAGTGTGGATTGCATGTAGAAAGAGACCTTGATTTTTTTTTCACCATGGTAGCCCCACCTCCTACAATATTGCCCACTGAGAAATGACAGGCAATCCAACAGATTTGTTGAAACATAGCAAGCCAAACATCTTCAGTAGCAATGTAAAACATGTGTATCAGTATGGTTGATGTGTGTATATATATACAAATACATATTTATAACTATATGTATTTATGCAGCCAAAAGCACTTTTTATGGCTGCCAATTATATTAACTAATATCATTTGTTGTATTAGCTTGGTATGCTTAAGATTAAACTACTGCAGAGTCAGTATCCCAAAGGAAGGAATTCTGGGAGACAATAAAGTGCATGAATCTATTTCATAGCCCTTTTCATAGAAAGTCCCCAATGTGTTTGTTACATAATTCAATCTTTCTTTGCTATAAGCAATCAGGCAAGAAATAAATAAGCCTAAACAGTGTCAGCAGTGGCTTCAATCAATGCAGAAACAGAAGTTTAGGGATCTCCAGATCAACTTTAGTGTTTTTGCATCATTTCTAGTACCCCATGTCGTACCACCTTGAAGTGATGCTCTGATACACATACATAATGCCTACACAATAAATAATCTATTTTGATCTATTTTTAAACTCATTGAACTGTCAAATACACTTTTCTAAAAAAATCAGAAAAACAATTCCAGTGTTGTTCACATTTAATGTCTGAATATTCCATTTTTCAGTTCACTGATGTTTTGTTCAGATTCAAGTTTTTAAGAATGAGGATTGAGATAAGAAATATACTAAATTTCAAATTTCTTTTAGCAAATAAAGTTATATCTACATGTGCTTATGTGTGCTTCACATAGAGTTATAAGTCATTCTCATGGATCTTTAAAATAGCTCAGGGAAGCCATGAAAGTATTCTTTTGAGGCTACCAAGTTGTATTAAGGTTTGTGTTTTTGTTTTGTTTTTTGTTGGTTTTTTTTTAAGTTATAAGTGGCAAAAGTCAAGTAAAGTTACTGAAGGTCATACCTAAATAAACATATTGGCATATATAGCCAGGAAGTAAATCCAGATATTTAATAGTGTCAGAGAAAATGTTCTATGAACAAAGACCCAGGATCTGGAAGTGATACCTGGGATCAGGTAGTTCTTACTTTCCATCTGTCACATCTTTATCTGACTCTAATTTTCATCTAAGATCCATTGAATTATTTCTGACTACAGAGAAGCATTTTCTATGTGTCAATGAATGTAGCTCTATTGATTCAAGCTTAGCACCAGAAAAATAAGCTCTGCTGCTTCCTACTGTCTTTATATGCATCCAGGGAAAGATTCTGCTGCAGTAATTAGACACCAACTGTTGTGATCAAAGTTGGAAAAGTCCATTAGCAAGAAGGGAAATTAACTTTAGTCTCATTCAAAGATTGAATCAAAGTTTCTTTTCTGCCATCATTTACTCAGTACCTTCTTTGTAGTAGGTGTTGGACTATGCATTGTCAATTTACATAAAATGCAGAAATTCCAAAATACTGATTTACACATACATGTCACTTACTTTTCGCCTTCACTGAACCTACAATATAATTTGAGAGCCATGCCACTGACAATGAAAGTCATATATAATAGTTTTGCAAGCACCACAGAAATGTGCAGCCAATAATACCATAGAATTTTTCAAGAAGGTCAACATTGATTCAGACTAAACTGGCAAATCTTAAAGGTCTGGAGAGCCTAGATAGTTGGCAAGTGCCGTGTTATCCAGGGTCAACCCTTCCCTGAGGTTTCAATGTGTCAGCCATGCCTGAGAGCCACAAAGGAGCTAGAAGAGTCCTTGACTAGTGCTTCATTGTAAAATTTCAGGGTAGACACTGAGCCACCAATCCAAACACTCAGCTCTCTGACTTCATTCAGGGTTCTGGCTAGTAGGAAATTTACACAAAGAACTAATACACACATAAAGATTTTACTATAAGCTTCATAATGAGTCAGGGCAGGGCTCTATCATAACTACTAGGTTAAAGCAGGATAGAGTTACTTTTTCTTTTTAACCTTGCCTTATATATTAGATTCCAAGGACTGTCATCACAAATTACCATATAGCTGGTGGCATAAGCTTAGTCTCTTATAATTCTGGATGCCAGAAGTCTAAAACCACAGTGATGAGACAGCCAGACTTCCTTTGAAGTTCTAGTGAGAATCATTCTTTTGGTCTAGCTTCTGGTGGCTCCAACCATTCCTTGGCTTGTGGATGCCTAACTCTTATCTATGTCTACTTCTTTATATACATTTCCTCCCCATATTTCTGTGTCTAATATGCCTCACCTTCTCTTTTAAGGATCCACTGCATTGGATTTAGGTCCCATTCTAAATCTAGGATGATTTCAACTCAAGATCCTTAATTATATTCACGAGACCTCCCTTTTCCTAAAAAGGTCACATTCACAGATTCTGGAGGTTAGAACATGCACATATTTTGAAAAGCCATTACTAAATCCACTAGCCCTTGTATTAAAGGTAGCTGGCCCAATTTGACTTATCTATTGAGACACATACGAGAAGCCAGAGATTGGGAGCTGCCATACACACCTGTGACCTTAATGCCTAGAAATCAGAACCAAAGGCAAGCACTAGAGGGGAGAGG
The DNA here is from genome assembly GCA_004365215.1 of Cuniculus paca. Classification (NCBI taxonomy): domain Eukaryota; kingdom Metazoa; phylum Chordata; class Mammalia; order Rodentia; family Cuniculidae; genus Cuniculus; species Cuniculus paca. Next base: position 17,062 of record RJWT010013901.1, read on the forward strand.
TGCCTACTGAGCATATCCTTTCTAAGAGATAAAGGCTGAGAAGTTCCCTCACTAATACCCTTATCATTTAGATCCATGGCTCTTCACCTTTAGAGAACAGTCAAAACTATATGGACGATGTTCCTATATGACGCTCATTCAAAACCACTTTTCAACTCACGGAAAGGAAAGAAACAGTCACCTCATCTACATAAATTCATGACGGAAAAATATGGTTCCTTCACTAACTTCTCTTATCTTGGTCTACAGAAAGAAAAATATTAACATAAAAAACTAACAACTCAAGTTGGTTAAACTGTTTGAAAATTTGACTGTAAGTATATGTATATTTAATTGTTTACCTGGTAATTTATTCACCAATGGCTAAGGCCAAGTATGTTCTATAAATATAGTTGTGAATGAGGTAGTCATGACTATGCCCAAATAGGGTGTATAGTGTAATGAGTGATGTAATATATTACATTATAATAGCACTTCTCATTGTCTAAGTCTTGTGATATGGGAGCACAGACTAGAGATCACATAACCTAGTTCTTGAAGGATTTGGGTAGAGAATTAAGACTTAGATGCAAAGAGAAATTGCCTGGGTAAAGGGTGGAGCCAATGGTAAGTGTGAAAGACTCCAGAAGTGCAGCAGCCAATGAGGTAAGCAGAAATTATAGTGCAGGGGTTCTCAACAACATGCTAAAGTGTTTGGATTTGTCTTACAAGATTTGAGGAATTGCTGAACAGCTAGTGACATGGTCAGATTTGCATGTTTAATTGACCACTTGGATGCAGCATGAGGAACTGATGAAAGAAAACCAGAGTATGATTACCAATTAAAATTTTGTACTAAAATATAGATGTTTATTGGAATATTCATTGCCAAAATACCCAAATTCTATCTGGCTCTCCTATTTAGTTATCCCCAGCTCTAATTCACTGGCTGGTGGATCAGTATAGCCAGTCTAGTGTGGAAGCAAGTTAGGAATTTCTGCTTGAACTTCTAAGATACGTCTTTGGCATTCAAATTAACAGAAGTCAAAAGAAGAAATTTTTGCCCTTTGTTTATAAAATCTGGCTTCAGGCATAGCTGGGTTTGAAGATTCAAACAACTCCACAGAACTATATTTCTCATCTTGCATTTCTTTTTTCTTTAAAGGAAAACATAAAACAAAATTTCATAACAAAATAAAGAATAACAATAGTTTATACATTGCATTTCTTACTCCTGTTCTCCTTCATGTTGACAACACTCTTAGTCAGGACTTCTCCAAATCGATGGCTCCATAAGTTAACTCAAGGATTACAACCTCTTAGTTCCATGAGCAATAGAAACTGTGCATTTTTTCACCAAAAGTGGTGATAAAAGTCTCTTCTTAGTGCATATTAAGTTGTATGTCCAATTCTGAACCAACAAGCATGGTGAGAAAATAGAATATCTTCATAGGGCTGGGCCTGATTAAGGTTCTCATTTCTGGAATGTGGCACATGTTTATCTTAGATCATAAAGATTAAAAGTGAGGGACAAGCAATTTTCAAAAGGATATTCTAAGTGTAGTTACTCTCAGGGTCAGGAATAAAGAGGTCGGATTCTGGACTAGCAAAAACAAAAGATATCGACAATATATCCATGGTTCCACCAAACACATATTTATATAATAAATGTACATATTTTTTCATTAATTATCTCAGGTCAAGGGCAAGAATTCAAGACAAGAATGAACCATTACAAAGACTTTTGCTCTTTTCTGACTAAATTCAGCTTTCGGCTCAGTCAGGCTGTGGCGTTATTTCTTGTATGGCAGCCAGGCAAACTGTATTCTGGGACAGTGACAGCTGCCAGCTAGTTAATCTAAGCCTCATCTCAATTAAAGTATTAAAGAAAAGGGTCAAAGCCTTTATTGAAGCCAGCTTGGAATCAGAGAGTAAGAGAAAGACAACAGTGGGAAAATACAAATTCCTGGACCCTGTATTTTTTGTTGGAGAATTCTGACATTCCATGTAGAGCAAGAATCCATGAAAATCTCATCCCCATACACTGCTACTCAGTCACTGAAAGGATCTGTGAGAAAAATACAAATAACACTGGCCAAGTCAATGTACAAGAAACAAGGAGTCAAAACCTTGGCAGGGCAAGGATGGATGAAGGCCCTTTTGGCTGTAGAAGCCCCCTGTGAATCCAAAAACAGTAGTGAATGCAATATTTTGGTGGTTGACACCACTGAATAGCAATGGCTCAGATTCCAATGTGTCTTCCCACTGTTGGGTCCTCATCAGTCAGAGATTCATGAAGTTAAAAGGGAATATTTCCTTGAGATTTCATGTAATTGGAATTTTGGACAAGAGAAGAGCTTGCATCATGGATTTTTTCCTATAGTGAATATCTATCTTTTCTGCAGCTGAAATCAGTTTCTCTTTATTGTAACAATATCCCCGTCTCAGTAGATCAGGCAGTCTTCCAGGAGAGAACATGAAGCTGGACAAACACTTTGGATACAGTGATTGGTCTATGAATGATCACGCAACCTAGCTGAGAGTCGGGTGGAGATTTTTGCCTAAATTTTTAAAATTAGATGTCGAATCTTCAGAGACTCTAATCCAGTAGAATATAAAATTTGAAGCCACCATGTGAAAAGAGAAATAAGATAAATTCTGAGGAGGAGGACCTTTCTTCAGCATTTCGATTGCATAACCCTTACAGTCAGATTTACTGCTGAACTTTTCCATTATGTAGGACCCCTCGTTCACATTTTTGTTTAAACTGGTTTCAGATCAATTTCAAGCAGATGCCACTGAAAGGCTCCTATCTAATGCAGATTCTCGGTCCTCAAGGTGTCTCTATCTTCAGTTAAGGTATCTCAGAACATGGTATTAAATTGGAAGCTTCTCCATTCAAAATCAGCAATAGGAAATTAACCCTCCACTTGGGCTCAGATATATCTTAATCTGAAGAATTGATGCAGATGGAGGATCTGATCCCTTGGTTAGGTATCTGATATGTTCTTCTAAAGATAAGAGAAATCAGCAATGGGACCATTATAAAATCAGCAGTAATTGTGACTGAAATAATGAAAGAATACAATGCAGGGATCTGACGCACTAATTCTCTGAGTCATTTGTCAAAAGAACCCATCTATCATCTCTATTTTTTGTTACTTTTAATATATATGGAGTGTGTGTGTGTGAGGGGATATTTCAGTTTTGTGGTCAGGTAATCATAGAGGAGAGAGTTTCATTGGGGGAAATGTTTTATATTAAGACATAAAAATAGCAAAAAGAATAGAATCGATTTGTTTCCTCACTCCCATACATTCTCTTAACACCTATGTGACTAAAGAGATAGGTGACAAAATTGTTATGAGATTATGAGTCACAGGTAGGGGGGAAGCTCTGCTTAAGCATCCTTTGGAAAGAAGATGTTTTACTCATTTTTACACTAACACCCCACCATTCTGTATCTTTGAGGTTATCTGTTGCATCCTAAAATACTACCACCCTCAAAATACTTAGTAACTTAAAGAAATCAACCATAGTATTTGCTCACCGTCTGTGAGTCAGGAATTCTAGCAGATACAAAAGGAAGGACATATCTCTACTCCCCAGTGTCTGAAGACCTCAACTGGAAGCCTCAAATGGCTAAGAAATAGCTGTGATGACTGACAATGGGACATGTGTTTGGAACCTCAGTTTCAGCTATTACCTGCGTTTCTTGGTTCACTTTAAAATTGCTCTCTATGTTCCCAGCTTAGACTTATTCACTGCATGGTAGTCTCAAGGTAATAAGATGTTTTACATGAAAACCGACTTTCAAAAACAAACCTTGCAATAGAAGATAAGCATTTTCCAATGGCTTCCATCAAGTTCACTTGAACCTTTTCAGTAATAACCCCTTGGCCAAAGCAATTCATATGGTTATCCTCAGAGTAAATAGATGGAAACAGAGCAAAAGATATGAATACCAAGAAACAAGACTCAGTAGTAAGAAAGAGACATAATATATCAAGTATGCTACAGGTTGGACATTGAATTTCTCACGACCGTTAAGTGTCCCTCAAGGTGCTTCTTAGAGATTATTAGTAAGTAGTAATCATTGGACTAACAATGGAAAAACAAAATGGCCACCAAAATCATGCTGCTTCTATCATTTGAGAGCCTTGTAGCTATGAGGGAAATGCTCCCTTGTGTGCTCTGATAAAGACTTAGAGGATACCATGAGCATGTGCTAATTTCCTGCTTGAACTTGGTGTCATAATTAGGGTACAAATGGAAATATGGCTTCCTTTTCTAGTTCAAACCTGGCAAGACCTAGACCTAGAAATCACGGAGAATACCAATAATGAATATGTGGAATATTTTAAAGCTCAGCCTGTTAGGGCCAGGGATCTAGCTCAGTGGCCCAAG
>RJWT010013902.1:0-21463 GCA_004365215.1 Cuniculus paca
AAAAAACAATGATTACTTCTGGATTCCATATTCCATGCTTTTGTAAATAGTTATTTGTTCTTTTTTGTAGTACCAGGGATTGAACTCACAACCTCACACTTGCCAGGCAGGTGCTTAGGCCAGTGAGCTAGATCCCTGGCCCTTGTCTTCTTGAGACTAGGTCTTACTATACCATTCAGGTTGGCCTTGAGCTCACTTTGTAGCCCAGACTGGTCAAACTCATAACGATCCTCCTGTCTCAGCCTCCCGAGTGCTGGGATTACAGGCGTGAGCCACCACGCCCTGCTATTTGTTCTTTTTAGTTTTTCTGCAGTGCCTAATTTTTTGAGACAGGGTTTTACTATGTAGTGCAGGTTAGCCTTGAACTCACTATGGTGCTGAGTTTTCAACCCTGGTTAGCTACTCACCCCACAACAGTAGGCTAACATGGACCCCAAATATCATATCTCCTGGCTGTATTCACTTTCCAACTATTGACATAAAATGGTAACTCTGCTTCGAAGAAAGTAGTTTATTCTGGGCTAAATATACTCACAGCTGGGTTAACCTGAATGACATGTTCTGCTATGGAACAGATTATATGAAATTTTCGTAGTCACAAAACAAAAGAAAGTCATAAATCTATACAACAGCTGTTGTGGTGGTGCACACCTGTAATCTCAGCACTCCAGAAGCTGAAGCAGGTGGATAGCCATGAGTTTAAGGCCAGACTACATAACAAAGACAGACCCTGTTGGATTATAAAAGAAAAAAAAAGGGGGGGGATCAATACTGTCAGGTTTGACTTGAGAGAGACTTACTTACAATAGACATCCTGCAGCAAACAAAGATCAAGGGCCATTACGAAGTTTAGGACAGGCCAGGTGTGGTGGCTCATGCCTACAATCCCAGCACTTAGGAGGTTGAAGCAGGGGAGAATCCTTGTGAGTTTGAGACCAGCCTGGGGTACAAAGTGAGCTCAAGGCCGGCCTGAATGGCATAGTGAGACCCTGTCTCAGAAAGACAAACAAACAAACAAAAAGTTTAGGATGAGACCTGTGGTCTTCCTGACCCCAACTCTATCTACACGCCTGTGTTGATAGTCCTGGCAGCTTTGACTTCAAACAATTCATCCAGATTCTTTGAAACTCTGACCCCCAACCCTAAACCCTATATATACCTAGCCTCCCCTCCAGGTAGCTGCTGGTATCACTGATGTCAGCCTACCTGTGCATAGCTGGAATAAATTCTAGTCTTTCCCACAGTCTTGGTCTCCAGGTGTTTCCTCACACTGCCATTTAACAAATACAACAAAAATGACACTGACCATCAATTGGTGTGAGCATCAGGTAACCAGGAAGCAGTGAAGCAGGAAAATCTTTTCTTTAAGTTACGGATGTTATCTTAGAGATAGCACCCTTAGCTTTAGTGTCAGTGTAGGCTAAAGGTCTGCTAAGCTTATGGTACATTCCTAGAAGTTCCTAAGCTTTTATGAGAATGTTAAATCTGCTTTGAGACAAAGTTTCACTATATTGATTATAGTTTTATCTACCTAAATAACACATAATTCCTAAAGTGATGCTGGTAACCATTGAATTTATCTTATTTTGTATCAGTGAAGTTAATTTGCTATTGCCTCAAGAAAAAGTGCTTTCTTAACATTGATGCCAGAGTCTGAGGAGCAGTTATCCTGATAAAGTGGCCTGACAGTAATGGAGGAAGAAACCACTGCATCAGAAGGAATGTGGAGTGTTATACTTCACTCTACACAAGGGAACTTACCAATAAATGAGTGCATTCAGTGAATGAGTGAATGGAATACTCTTTGAATTAGTAAACAGTACACCTATGCCAATCTTTTTTTTTTTTTTTCGATACTGGGAATCAAACTCAGGACCTTGCACTTGCCAGGCAGGTGCTTATGCTGCTGAGCTATATCCCAGGCCTCATATGCCAGTCATTTTAACAAACTTTACATGTGTTCTTTATACAGTTTGTTGTTATAGTGTGGTTCTCAGAAGGCAAACGAAACACAATACAAAGTGAGGTCTGAGGGAAATCTCTGTTCCACAAAAGTATTTACGCAGCACAATTTTATCAATATATTTTGTTTTCTAATATAAGATGTGTCTTTAACATTTTATATCATAAGCTAAAATTTATCATGAAACAAAACAAAAAGAATGCTAGATCTGATGCAAGAGTTAATAGCTACTAAAAGGCCTAAAGTAGCCCACAATAATTTTGGCCCTGAATGATCTACAACACTCCATGTTTCTACAATCACAAAATTCTAGTCACCCAAAACAGTTTTCAGGATCTTCAACAGAGACGTGACTTCTTCAAAGGACTTCAGTTCACACAGTTCCAGCATGGCATCAAATCTGTCCTCATTGCCATCTAAAGATTTAGAGTCACTTTATATCATTCTTTGTACCCTCTAGAATTACAGGGAAGTGAGTGCTCTGGGAAGTGGAAGGCTTTTCTTCCATTTCTTTGCAATTTGGAAAGTTGCCAACCATTCAGGTCTCACTCAAACTGGCGGTTTCCAGACCCCAGAATAAATTGTAGCCAGAAGTGCTGCTTTCTCAGACAGAAACTGCAATCTAGATTTAGCTGGGCTCTTACCTTTTCTCTTGGAGAACAATTTCTCTTTATGTGTAGGAATCCTGGTTCTCCTTTTACCTAAGGGGATGGGACAAAGCCCCTAGCTCATTCCAGGAAGACCCCAAGAATCCTAGCATCCCCTTTTTTTTTTTTCCTGTACAGGGGATTGAACCCAAGGCCTTCACTTTGAGCTACATCTCCAGCGTTTTGTGTTTTGATTTTGAAATAGGGACTAAACTGCTAAACTGCCCAAGTTGCAATTGAATTTTCGATCCCCCTACCTCAGCCTCCCAGAGCGCTAGAATTACAGGTGTGTGCCACCACACCCAGCTGTTTTGTTTTTACCATTGCTCAGGTTTTGATGGGTCTCTGGATGTCACACCTTTCTCACATTAGTGACCAAAATTCTTCACAATCTTTCTGGTTTTCTTCATTAAATAAAGCAAAAAGAATAGGCACTCTTGGTATTGTCACAGACCCCATGCAATGAACCTTTTGAAGGTTTGCATTCAAGGCAGAGATGTACAGCCCTGCACAGGCTGCACTGGGTTTAACCCCTTCTCACACAGAACGTTAACCCAGGAAGTATGGTGCTTAACTTGATCAGAAATTGTTTTCCTTTAAGAATCAACTTTTCCTCCTTTTAAGGCAAAGAATCTCTTTTATCATAGGGTCATTAAAACAGTCCTATAAACTACAAAAAGGGTAATGCAACTATTCTATATTTTAGTGAGTATTTATTAGTTATACAGAATAATGGGCTTCACTTTGGCCTATTTTTATATGCATGTAGCATACTTTGATCATTTCTATCCCCTTTAGACCCCTATTCTATACATTGAATGTGGTGGTTGCATGATTGTATATAGATATCAGAAGAAAACTATCCATTAAACAAGGCTGATTTTTATTGTATATGAATTATTCCTCGATTAAGAACACCAACCACAATCCAGTTTACTAACATGGGGAAAATGTGTAAAACACTAAGGCAGAAGGAAAGGAGTCGACTGTAAAAAGTTTGTGTGTATGTACGAATAAGGAGGAGGAAATCAGAATTTAAAATTGTATTCTGTTGAATGAGGAGATACTGTCAAGCCTAATCCAGGTCAGCAAATATACCATTCTCAGCAAACAACAGGAATCCACTAATGGGCCATGCTCTCCTAGGTACACAGAGCAGGCCATAAAGATGAGACCTGGACAGGCCCGGCAATCTCCCCAGCGCGGGAGCCTAACGGTATCTACACACCTGTCCAAAGGTTCTGACCTTTCCGTGAACCTTGACCACTCGAATCCCACCCCCTAAATTCCACAGGAGAACAGCTCCCTTCCTAAACCCTATATAACTCTACCTCTCCTCTGACTTGTGGGCTGACAGCTTTCAGGATCTCAGCCTTTCCCCATGGGAGGAAATAAACCTAGTCGTGTTGCTTTTTACAAAGCCTGTTCCGTGGTGGTCTCTGAAGCACCGTTTACTACAGATACATTTTCCTTTTAAGCGATGCTTTAATGCTATGAATTTTGAGCTGTAAATACTTTTGTTTTCTTAGGATGTTAGGGCTGAGCTCATTCAACTCATGGCTTTGAGCTAACTAGGCAAGCACTAGCACAGAACATCCTCAGTCCTATAAATACATTTTACAACTTAAAACTGTTACATTTATTACAATGTATGAAGCTGTGCACTGAAAATTAGTTTGCCTCATAAGCTTTGTTATGTTTCAAAAAATTTTTTAAAGAAAGCATAAAGTTCTGGGTAGTGGTCATAAGGGTGTACAGTATATTAGATTTTAAGAATTTATCCACTTGAAATTTGCAGACTATATTATTCCTCGAAAATAAAAAATAATAATAAAGCCAGGTGTGGTGCTGCACGCCTGTAATCCCAGCAGTCCCAGCACTCCGGAGGCTGAGGCAGGAGGATCATTAAGAGTTTGAGAGGAGCCTGGGCTACAAAGTGAGCTCAAGGCCAGCCTGAACTGTATAATGAGACCTTGTCTCAAAAGACAAAAAATAATTAATTAAAACAAATCAAAGCCGGGCGTAGAGGCACACACCTGTAATCCAAGCACTTGGGAGGCTGAGGCAGGCGGACTGCCACGAGTTCGAGGCCCTGGGCTACACAGTGTACTGAAAGCTTACTTGAACTACACAGCGAGACCATGTCTCAAAAACAAATAAACAAATAAAAGCTCTTGAAGCCAGGCCGTGGTAAGTGAACGTCAAGTAAGTCCAAGGCCTGCTTCATACCCTCAGAACTGGCCCCAGGGGCGTTCCCCACTCCTGCAATACCTGAGTTCTGGGGAGCGCCTGAGTTTCAGTAGAGGTCGTAATCACCCAACAGGGCCCTGGGCCCGAGGTCACCCCCGCAGCTTTCCCGCTCCCCGGGGAAGCACTGGGGTTGGGTCAAACAGCCCAGGCCCAAGGGCGCCACAGCCCCCCGCTGCCCAGCCCGTTGCACCCCGCGGTGGCCGCGTGACGTCACGGCCCCGCCCCCTTTCCCGGCGTGCGCCGCGAATAAGGCTCCTCGCCCTCGGCGTCTGCCTGTCGCCTCAAGATGGCGGACACAATGAGCCGGTGTCGCGCCTGCTGGCTCTGAGGCGACCGTGAGGGTAAACAGTCAGGCAGGCCCCACAGTCCAGGCGGGAGAGTGGTATACGAGTAGAAGGAGGAAGCGGAGGCGCGACTCCCGGCCGCCCTCCCGCCCGCTACCAGCGCGCGCCAGCCCCGCTCGGCTCGGCCCTCAGCAGCCCTCCCGCTCGGCGCCGGGCCCCGCCCCGGCCCTGCGCCGCCGCCGCCGCCGCCGCCGCTGCCGCCGCCGCTGCTGCCTCCTGCAGCCGCCGCCGCCGCCGCCATGAAGCTGACCGACAGCGTGCTGCGGAGCTTCCGCGTCGCCAAGGTGTTCCGCGAGAACTCGGACAAGATTAACTGTTTTGACTTCAGCCCCAACGGCGAGACGGTCATCTCGAGCAGCGACGACGACTCCATCGTGCTCTATGACTGCCAGGAGGGCAAGTGAGTGCGGCGGTACCCTGGGCTTGGCCCCGAACACCTCCCTCTCCCGCGGGTGGCCCGCACTGGCCCGCGGCCCGACTCCAGTCCCAGGCGCCTTGTGCACTCGCTCCTGACAGGGCCGCTTCCGCCCCGCAGCTGTCCAGACTTTTTCTTTTTTTCTTTTTGGCTTTTTTTTAAAAGGATGGTAGCTGTAATGATGACCCCGTGATTGTTTTGTGTGTGTTCGGCCTCCTCTGTGCGCTTCGGCACCGCTTTCCAAACTCCACCTTGACCTTGACCTCTAAACGCTCGGGCTGCGCCCCCGACCCCGCGGAGAGCTCTCCGGACCCCAGGCTGTCACGGGCGGCCGGCGGCGGGGCTGAACGCCGCGCTGCAGGGCTGCACCCCGGCCTCTCGCCAGCGTCAGCCCTCCTCGCGGTTACCTCGATTCCGCCCTGGCGCGCCGCCCGTGCGCTGCTCCCCGGCTTCCCGCGGCCTTTCTGCCTGAGCCGCGTGGGTCTCCACTCTTAGCGGGCAGGATTTACCTGTTGTCCCGTCCTGAGCCTCCTGGCCTCTTCCTGTTCCAGCTCATTTTCAGTCTTTTTTTAAACCCGATACCCACGTTTATAGTGAACTTTTAAAACTACATTCCCAAACTTTTCCTTTCTTTTGCCAGACACAAGCAAACGTGGCCTCCCGTCCTGACCTCAGTGTGGGCTTCTGTTAAAACAAAGCATCCTAGAACAATTTCGTGTTTTCCTCCTGCACTTTTTTTTTTAACAGTTTATGGTTCACCTGGAATTACCAAAACTCTGTATCTAGTACAGAATTCTGTATCTAGTACATAAAACGAGAGTTTTATGTTGTGCCAGGTCATTTGGAGAACCACCACACCTGCATCTTTCTGCACCACCTTATAAGCAGAGCACTGTGCCAGTTTCAGAGCCTGGGGTCCTTGTGCTGACTTTATGCCTGTGGACTTGTCCCAAGTGCTTGCTACGTGTGTCCATCTTTGAAGCAGAAACTGATTCAGTTAAATTTTACTTGCCCCCAACCACCTTTGCCAAGCAGGCTTGGGAAATATTTGATTTTTGTCAGACTTCATTTTGTTGCCTAGTTCTAGGTCTTACTTTCCGAATCCTTAGGTTTTTTTCCTCTGCTCTCCAGCTGTTCCACTTGCCTGTTTTTGGTTTGTTTTTTGTTTGTTTTGAGACAGGGTCTCCCTTTGTAGTTCAGGCTGCCCTTGAACAGTGTAACTCAGGCTGGCATTGAACTCACTGTGAACCTCCTGCCTCCTGCCTCCGCCTCCAGAGTGCTGGGATTACAGGTGTGAGGTACTACACCCATTTTGTCTGTTTTTAAACTACTGCTTTTCTTTTGGGACTTATCTCTTCATTTGTGAAGTTGTTTATCTAAAGTAGTACTGTTTGGACTGAGCTATAATCTCCCTTATTTTTTCTCCGCTGGGGCTATGAGAAAGTATTATGTAACTGGCTCTGGATGTGCCTGCAGTGTGTGGAAGTGTCCTATCCTGGTGCTCATGGGGGAGAAGAAATTATTATCTGGACACATACTTCTACTTAATGCTGTTCATTTAGTGGATGGATTTCTGTCCAGTCTGGCCTCTTGAATTGATTTGGAAGCAAGTGTAACATTTAAGGCTGGAGTAGGGGGTCATAATTGTGGACTCCTGGAGCTGGAAGTAATTTGAAGCTGATTTGCTTGATTAGTGATAGTGCATAGATTAGAACCATCCACCACAACCTGAGGATAGAAATGCATAACCTAGTTCAAGGAAAATATAGGATAGGTTGTGATAGTTTTTTGTTACAGTTTATCCCCAAATGTAGCATCATTTCTACCTTTGGAAAGGATGACTGGACATAAAGTCTTGTTTTGTGAAAGTAAAATGCCAATTCTATGAAATAATGCAGTTTATTCAGCCATAGCATTTCTACATTATTAGACTCAAGGAAAGTATAAGAATGTTTCAAAGCACCCCCTTGGGGGGAGGAAAAATATACCTGAAAGAAACATGAGTGGTTAAATTTTGCTCCCTCTGATTTATCAGTCCATAGGTAAATGTATGTATGTATGCATTTTTTTCCTGAGCCATGGGAACCTAAGTTGGAGGTTCAAGCCCCCATATCTGGTTTTTTTTTTGTAAATGCAAAGTCTGATTATGTAGTCCAGGCTAGCCTTGAATTCACTGTGATTTTCCTGCCTCAGCCTCCCAAATGCTGGGATTACAGCCATGTACCACATGGGTGACTCCCTGTTTCAACATAGATTTCATAAGCACAAAGACACTCTTACATAAGTAGAGCATAATTACCTGATTTAAGAAATTTAATGTTGTCATGATACTGTAGGGTATGCTCTTGTCAATCTTCTCTGATCAGTTTTGACCTTGTTTCTTTGTGGTCTGTGGCATGGGAATGGCCAGGTAGTTAGGAGACCTAAGTTCTAGTTTGGTGGTGTAACCAACCAGGTGCATAACATAGATCAAAATTACTTCTCTTTAGCCCCTGTAATTTTAAGTAGTAATGTTGAGAAATGCATTGTAGCCTGATAAACATCAGAAGAAAATAGTTTCCTAGGAAGGCATAATGTCTTTCATTAGATGAAATTTGTTAGAGTTTGGAAGCTCGAAAGTAGCTAAAACAAGACTTTCTGTGCATAGTATTTTCCAGTTTATTGTCTATTTAAACTTTACAACGGAGTTTATCCATTGAGTGATGCTTCAACTTGAAAGATTATAAAGGATATTGATTGTGGTAGGTACTACAAATTACTCAGAAAGAAAACTTTACTATTATTTTCTTTGTTCATACCTGGTCACCAGAACCATAGTTTGAGGGAAGACACTAACTAAAATATTTGAAAAAGTATTGTGCATGAACTTGGTAAAAGGTACTTGAAATGGATGAGAGACATTAAGACCTTGCTTTCAAACTAGGAAATAAAATGATAGTTTCTTTTATTAGGGACAAATCTCAGTGTTTTAATAAATGTGAGGCATATAAACCACACCTAAGTGGAACCCACATTTTTTTCACCATTCTTTCATTTTGTTTTGTTTTGTTGTGTATTAGACAGGATCTCTGTCTATTGCAGGTTGGCCTCAAACTCAGTGAGCTTCCTGCCTCAGCCTCCTGAGTACTGGAATTATACACCACACTGTTTGAAATTGGCTTTCCAGGGTCAAATGTAGGGCCTCATGCATGTCAGGCAAGTCCTCTACCACTGAGCCAAATCCCCAGCCCTGTCTTTTCTGTTGTAGGTGGACTGAAATACTAGGATTAACTTCTACCACAGGTAGGTGTAAAGTCGACTGACGTTAGAGAGTAACCATACACATACTCTCAAGTTCATTACAATTGCAGTAACTGTATTGGAAAAGCCTATAAAGTGAACTGGATCAGGTAGTTTGTTGTTGATGTTTTTAGGAGTGAGGTATTATATCCATAAGAGTAAGCTTGTGGAAAGTCCAGTTTAAATGAGGTCATAGTGAGAGCTCTTGGCTGGAAATAGATTTTATGGAGGGAAGCCCTCAGCCTCACTGACATTAACAAAAATTGAAAGTACAGGCGATTGACATCTTAATACTGTCTGAGTCATTTGATTGCTTAGCATCCAGGTACCAAAAGGATTTTACACTGAGAGGGTTAACTTTCTTTTTCATAAATTGTAATTGTTGGTAAACATTGGTAGGGGATTTGGTTTTGTTGTATTTTGTTTTTTGAGACAAGGACTGCTTTATAGTCCAGACTGGCCTTGAACTCTGGTCTCCTGCCTTTGCCTTTCCAAGAGCTGGGATTACAGTTTGGTGCAGGATTTTGAAGTCCATCTATTACCTATGTACAGGGTATTATGGTAAAAGCTTTGTTGCCTGACTTGTTCTAGCATTCAAATCTAGTTTTATAGAGATACTTGGATTTTTGTTGTTTTTTTTTAATAAAGACTTTTGTGTGACTTAAGCAGTGTGTAACAAAATATGTATTTGATCACAGTTTTTGCCAAGATCCATGTTTAGTTTTGCTGAGGAAATCAAATGTGCCTTCTAAAAGACTTAGCAAGTGTTTTGACTCTGCGCATAGTAAGACAGATGTCTTCTATAAGAGCAGGTTATATTAGGAAGGCATCTAGTTTTGTATCTGGTTTCAGTTTGATAAATCATTGCCTTCTTTAAGAAAGAGCTTTCTAAGTGAATGGCTTAAGAAAAGTTCTTGGGTTTAAGTATTCTCATATCCTCCTCTGTTGTAATTTATGACTTGGGTTGTTTCATGTGCCTTTCTCCCCAAATAGATACAATACCCTTTTCTTTTTCTCAAAGGTTACTTTTGAATGTTGCCATAAAGCCTGAGTTGAGTGCCAAGATTTAGTTTTTCCTAATCTTGGTTTTAGGTATTCTTTATTTGTTTCTTTCTTTGTGGTTTTTTTGTTTTGTTTTGTTTTTTGTTTTTTGTTTTTTTGCATCAGGAGTCGAACTCAGGATCTCGCGCTTGCTAGGCAGGCACTTATGCCATTGAGCTATATGCCCGGCTGTATTCTTTATTCTTTAGACTATATCGTGTTGGATTATTTTTGGGTATGTGTGGGTGTGTGTGTTGTTCACTTGCTGGCTGCCAGTACTGGAAATGGAATCCAGGTAGGGCCTTCACAGGGACCTGCAACCCCAACAGTTTTGTTACTTTTTATCATTTGTTTTGGAGACAGGGTCTCACTATATAGTGCAGGCTGGCCATTGAACTCACTTAATGTAGCCCAGGCTGGCCTTGAACTCATGGTGATCCTCTTGCCTCAGCCTCCTGAGTTGTTATTTTTATCTTGATACAGGGTCTCACTTTGTTGTCCAGGGCGGTGTTAAACTTGTGACCCTCCTGCCTCAGCTTCCCAGAGTGCTAAGATTGTAGAGGTGCTTCCCCACCTCTAGCTTTTTTTTTTTTTTTTTTTTAATAGAAAGGCAGCCATGCTGTTTTATTGGGCTGAAGCCATTCCTTCTTCCTCAGCCTCCCATATAACTGGGACTACAGGCATGTGCCACCACCCCTCTTAATCAATTGTTGTTTTATTCCCTTTGGCTTTTTGTGGGTGGAGGTGGTATTTCATTTTTTGTTTTTATTTTTGTTGTTGTTGTTTTGATTTGTTTTTTTTTTTAGATAGGGTTTCATTATGTAGTTCAGGCTTTCCTTAAACTCACTGTGTAGCCTAGGCTGACCTGGAGCTTGTAGCAATCCTCCTGCCTCGGCCTTCCCAAGTGTTGGGATTACAGGTGTGCATCATCACATCCACTTAATTCCTACTTTTGGAAGAAATTGTTTCCTTCCAGCATTAGAATTTACCAAGAATCCTTAGCCTTGCCACATCATTTACATGCCATCTTTATATGTGTAGATCTCAGATTTTGGTGATGGAAGATTTTAATGGTATTTTCTGTATTTGTTCATCAGACCAAAGAGGACCCTGTACAGCAAGAAATATGGTGTGGACCTCATCAGATACACGCATGCTGCAAACACAGTTGTTTACAGCTCTAACAAAATAGATGGTGAGTAAGCTTTCTTTTAAGGATGGTCACAATTTCCTTTGTTAAATAGTTCATGGAATCTTTGTGGCTACTTATGCTTTGGTTATAGTTACTTTAAATATTTTCCTATGATGTTACCAATGCTAATTACATTGTTATGACTGAAGGAATGCTGGAAGCAAGCCAGTAGCACTTCTGAAGGACTTAGAATTCAGTAGGAAAAATCTCTAGTTTATAGTGGGGACTGGAAAAGGAAGCAGCTAATTAAACTTGTGATTTGTACTTCTTGAAACTTGAAAAAGTACTTTTAGAACAAATAAGAGAATACTATACACAGTAAGTAGTAAACTGGTGGACCTTCCCATTCAAAGTATGTGGACTTGAGAAAAGTTTTCACAAATGTTTGAACTTAGTTTAATGGAAGTTAGAAGAATTTCTGGTATATATCCAAACTTTTATAGGCTGTGTCATAAAAGACAGTGCAGTGACCTTGTTCATCTTTCATTCCAAAGCTACTTTCTTTTTTTTTTGTTACTAGGGATTGACCCAGGCATGCCATGCCAAGTCTCACATTGAGCTACATCCCCAGCCCTTACTATTTTTTATTTTGAGACAGGGTCTCAGTAAGTTGCCTGCGCTATACTTGCAGTCTTCCTTCCTGCCCGAGCCTCCTGAGTAGCTAGCATTACAGGTGTGCACCACCATGCCTCACCCAGAGATACTTTTTTTTAATCTAAATTGATTCCTTTTTACACTTTACTCCCCTTTTCTTTGGTGCTGGGCCTCGAGTATGCTAGGCAAGTGCTCTGCCACTCAGCTAATCCCCAGCCCTTTCCTTGTGACTTTTAAATAAAGCTACTCTTTGAAGAGTAAAGATTTTTAGAAACTAAGACATAAATTTTTGGGCCAGGGATGTGGCTCAGCAGCACAGTGCCTGCCTGACAAGCACAGGTTGTGAGTTCAAGTCCCACTACAAGAAAAACAAAAGACTTGTGAATTTCTTTTTGTAATAAATGGTCCTACTTTTATCTGCATTTGCCCTGGGAGAAGTCCTTCTAAGTTGACAGATTGTCTTGGTGATTGAGCTATATAACATTTCACACATTAGAATTTCTCTTCGTTATTCTTAATGACACCACCGATTTACTGTTTCTTTGGGGTTTTTTGTTTTTTTTTTTTTTTTTTTTTTGTGCAACAGAGTCTCTCTGTATGCTTCAGGCTACCCTTGAGTTTACAGTACTATGTAACCCTGGGTAGCCTTAAATTCGTGGCAATCCTCCTACCTCAGCCTCCCAAGTGCTGGGATTACAGGTCTGCGACACAACACCAGGCTGTTTTGTTTTGTTTTTAAGGGTACGATTTTTCTGATGTCATTCAACAAGGATTGGTTACACTGCTATTCTTGCTGTCTCAGCAAATGGGCAAAAGTCTCTTTTGTATTTAATGACACTTTCTGCTGGTACTTGTTCCTATACCCGTACTTGATTTTTTAAGTATACAGTTCCTACTTTTCATGTCTATTTCAGAAGTAGTTTTCTGTGTAAGCAGTGCAATTGATGCTTTTGGACACAAATATGAAACATTAGGATCCTGAGGAAATATGTATGTGTAATCACCTAAATGACTGGTATATTTTTTCTGTTGGGTTGTTTTTCTGAGTGATTAATGAGGATTCTCCAAATGTGGTGCAAGATGAGGCAAATGTGTGGCACTTGCAGCTTTGCTGCCAGGGCTCTGCTATGGGAATGTTGCCTTTCCTGTCTCAAGTACATCCTGAAGAGTTTCTCCAGCGCTACGTTTCCCTTTGCCTGATTCCAGGCTGAGGTAGTAGTTTGTACAGTTTGAGGGTCTATGATACCACCCGGTATAGGAGATAACTGTACAGGCCACTGCCTTGCCAGGAACAGTGCACCAGCTACCAAGTGGGGCAGAGAGGATGGTGAAGCCCTGCTCATCTCTGGGAATCCAGGTAATGGGAGAGAGTTTTTTCTTCTTAGGGCAGGTGAGTACTTCTAGCACTAGAACAACTAGGAATGCTTGTCATTTAAGAAGGTTGAATTTGTTTTCAAGGAAATTATGTGAATTCAGGTATTAAACATAAAAAGGCCAGGGCTGGGGATTTAGTTCAGTGGCATAAGTGCCTGCCTGGCAAGTGTGAGGTCATGAGTTCAATCCCCGGTACCAAAAATAAACAAACAACATAAAAGGGCCGGGTGTAGTGGTGCACAACTGTAATCCTAGCACTCTCAGGAGGCTGAGGCAGGAGGATCTCAAGAGTTCAAGGCCAGTCTGAACTACATAGGGAGACCCTGTCTTGAAAGAAAGAAAGAAAGAAAGAAAGAAAGAAAGAAAGAAAGACAGACAGACAGACAGACAGACAGACAGACAGACAGAGGAAAGGGAAGGAAAAAGGACAGGCAGGCAGGCAGGCAAGCAAACGTGCATGAGCGAGCAAGCGAGCGAGCGCCGGGCATGGTGGTTCATGCCTGTAATCCCAGCACTTGGGAGGCTGAGACAGGAGGATCGTTTTGAGTTCGAGACCAGCCTGGGCTGCAAAGTGAGCTCAAGGCCAGCCTGAACGGCATAGTGAGACCCTGTCTCAAAAAGACAAAGCCCTGGGAGTTGGTTCAGTGTCTTAAGCTCCAGCCTAGCAAGTGTGAGGTAATGAGTTCAATCCCTGGTACACCAAAAAGAGAAAGAAGGGAAGGAAAGAAGGGAGAGAAACAAAGAGAGAAACATAAAAAAGGGTACCTTTTCCTCTCTCCTAGGTTAAATGCATGTTTATTAAAAAGCATCCTTGTGAACCACTGGGTGAATCACTTGATATTTTCAACTCATTTATTCCTATTTTCTGTGTTTGGCTTTACAGTATTCTTTGTATGCTTTTTTTTCCCCTCTGCATTTTGACACCATTTCCTATTACCTTTTTCCCAACAACAATTTTTTCTTTTTCTTTTTTTTTCTTCATCTTTTTAGGAGCCTAGTACTTTTACTTTTGTTTCGATTTTTTTTGTTTGTTTGTTTTTTGTTTTTGTTTTGTTTGTTTTATGGCAGTACTGGGCACTGAACTCGGGGCCTTCACTGTTCTATATCCCTAGTCTTTTTTAAGACAAAGTCTTTCAAACCTCAGCCTCAGGATGCTGAGATTGCAGGTGTGCACCACCACACCTGAGCTTCTCATTCATTCTTTTTGTGGTAGTGGAGATTGAATCCAGGGCATTGCATGTGCTAGCTAAGGATTCTACCACTAAGGTACATCCTCAGACATTTTTATTTTTCACTTTTGAGACAGTCTCACTAAATTGCCCAAACTGAGCTTAAATGTGGAATCCTCCTCTCTCCACCTCCCAGAGTACTGGGATTACAGACATATACTACCACACCTGGTTCAATTCTGTTTTTTAATTTTTTATTAGTATATGCTTGAAATACATCAGTTTTATTTATGACACTTCATTCCCCTATTGCTACTACTTTTTTGTTTCCTTTTTCAGATGGAATCATTCAGTTTCTGAGAGTGTGCATCTTGTTTTTCTCAAGCACAAGTCTTTATGATTATTTCTTTCTTTGACATCCAAATCTTACTGGTATGATGTGGTCTGCTTCATGTGTTTGATTTCAGCATGTCTTGAGGCATTGTCTTTCTTTCTGTTTTGTTTAGTTTCAGTGTAAATTTTGTCTCCAGTTGAACATTGGGGTGGGTCAATACTGTTGGAAAGCCAATAGGTGGTAAACAAAAATTTACCACCATGGTCCAGCCTGATCTTCAGCATAGTGTAGCTGCTCACTTCTTTGGTCCTGTTTCCTCAGCAAACACATTTTTCAATGTCTAATTCTTTCATTTATTGTTTTTCGTTTTTTCTTTTGGCCAGGTTATATTTGCAGGGTAAGTTGCATTATTAAGAAGCCAGAGATTTGAGAGTAAAACAGTGATTTTTTTTTTTTTCTAATTTTTATATGTGGTACTGGGGGTTGGACCCAGGGTCTCATGCAAGGTAGGTAAGCATCACACCATTGCGTTTACCCTCAGAACATGGGTTTTAAACTTTGCTCTATATGCTGTCAACTTACAACTCTGCTTTTGAATTATGTGGAATCTATATGCATACTCTTAAGCTAACAGGAGGAATTATTCACTATTACAAATTTATACTTTACTTGAGTGATGGGATACCGTTGGTTCTTTAACCTTGTCTTCAAAATGAAAATGCAAAGTAAATTCATTTTTTAAATAGTACAATATCATCCTGCCTCATTTATCTTCCTACAGATACTATTCGCTACCTGTCCTTACATGACAACAAATATATCAGATACTTTCCTGGACATAGCAAAAGGTAAGAACCAAGTGTTGTAGAATTAGTTACTTTATCTCTGAGATAACACAAACAATATATGAGTGGGGAGATTTTATTAGTGAATTGAAGTTGGCATTTCATTGCTGTTTGACATTTTTCTTCATCTTTTCTTACTGATATACCTGAAATAGCTCTTGAACTAGGCGTGGTGGCGCATGCCTGTAAATCCTAGAATTCAGGAGACCCAGGTAGGAGGATTGCCACAAGTTTGAGGCCTGTGTGGGCTACACAGTGAGTTCAAGACCAGCCTGAATTACTGGTGAAATCCTGTCTCAAAAAAACAATCAACTTTTGATTTAGAGTGATTTTGGAAGGGAGGAGGTAGGGCTTTAGAGATAACTGAAATCTCATTTTAAATATAAATAAAAGACTGGAGGGTGGAGGGTATAGCTCACTGACAGAGCCTATACTTTGCATGCAGGAGGCCCTGTGTTCATCTCCAGAACCAAAGCATATGGCATTTAGGAATGTCAAATCTTAGATATCTCTTAATAAAAGAATCATTTATGCTTTTGAAGTCTCCAGTATAAATAGCTCCCATTTCAGCAGGCCTTTACATAAAAACTTACATTTAGAGATTTGTGTGTGTGTGCACTACTAGAGATTTAAGTCTCAAGTCTCACTCATGCTGGTCATGAGCTATATAAGCTGCACGCTAAACCCTCCATTTGAAGATATTAATGAAGATGTGAAAGTAAAAAAACTTTGTTGCTTTTAAAGTCAACAAGTTTGTCTGTTTATTTCATGTTATAATGCAGGTTGCTTTTCTCTGTCCACCTTCTTCTCTCAATTCTTTTTTTTTTTTCCTCTAAGTTTTCAAGTTTTGGTGGTATGTTAAACATGTTTTTCCTTGTATAAGTCACTTGGGATATTTCCTCCTGCCTTCTTTTATGAATGTACGGTAATCCAGGACTGAATGCTGTGGAATGGATCCCTAAAAAGAGTTGCACTGGAGGCTGTCTGTTAAAATTGTTTGGTTTTTTTTGTTTTTTTTTTGTCTTTTTGAACAGGTTTCACAATGCAGTTCAGGCTGCCCTTAAACTCACTTTGTAGCCCAGGCTGACCTCATTGCAGTGATCCTCCTGCCTCAGCCTCTTGAGTGCTGGGATCACAGCCATGTGATCCCAGCACCTCTGAATTGGTTACTGTGCAGTACCAGACAGAATGACTCCTGACAATTAGATGGTTTTGCTTATTGTATTCAAACTAACATTCACAAATGTACTTCTTGTAATTAAGACTTGATAACAGTTGTTTGAAATTCTTGGCTTGTTTTGGTTTTTTGTTTGGTACTAGGGATCAAACTCACAACCTCAAGCTTGTCAGGCAGGCACTTATGCCACTGAGCTATATCCCCAGCCCCTCTTACTCTGTTTTTTGAGATAAAGTCTCACTCTATAATTTAAACTGACCTTGAATTCACTAGTTAGTCTGGGCAATCCTCCTACCCCAGCTTCCTGAGAGCTGTGGTTACATGTATGCCTCCAGACCTGACATTGTTTGAGATTCTTTTTTTTTTTTGAGACAGAGTTTCACTATGCAGTTCAGGCTGGTTTTGAATTCACTTTGTAGTCCAGGCTGGCCTCGAACTCACAAGGATCCTCCTGCCTCAGCCTCCTGAGTGCCGAGATTACAGGCATGAGCCACCACGCCTGGCTAGTTCAGGCTGACCTTGAACTGAACTCACTGTTGTAGCCCATGCTGGCCTAAGCCTCCCGAGTACTGGGATTATAGGCATGCCACCAGTCCTGGCATTGTTTGAAATTCTTTTTTTTTTCTTTTGGTTGTGTATTTTTAATGTATTTTTGAATCAGGGTCTTGCTATATAGTTCAGACTAGCTTTGAGCTCACTGTGTGTTGCCATGCTGGCCTTGAATTTGAGGAGATCCTCCTGCCTTAGCCTCTCAATTGCTGTGTTACAGGCATGCACCACCATGTCCAGCTTCACCTGGAAGCTTAAAAGAAAGCTGGTCTTTCCAAACACTCAACTTCTTGATCTGATTCCTAGATTACTTCTTCATAATTGACCTTTACCTTGCTGCCCAGAAATTTACTCAGAATTCCTTATCGAGCTTATCACCTTCTTTTCACTATCAAAACTCCCATCTCCAACTCTTCATACTTGTTTACTGTTTAATCCCTCTGTACATTGAAAATGCCCACTCCCCCCACCTTCACCACCACCAGTGAAACCAGTAGGGAGGCCAGGGCAAAGGAGGTAACAAAGAGGGGGTCAAGTGTGTTACATGTATGTAAAAATCTGCCAAAATGAAGCCTATTAACCAGTATAACATTAAAAAATCACTTTTGTTGTAGTCTGTTGGGAGTTGTGTTGCCTAGATACAAGCTTTCTTGGAGTCAAGTTCTTGGTTCTTGTAGTCCTTGTAGTTCACAGCATATAGAGTGTTTTTCATCAAGATAGGCCTTCTCTGAACACTCGAGCTGAATGCTGTGGCATAAAATTTCCTGTCCATATGCATTCTGCTCATTGTTTTTTACTAGTACGTTACCTTTCTCAGAGATTTTTGCTTAACAGTATCTTAAATTGAGGGACTAGTACAAATGTTAATTGAGTTATATTGGATAAAGAAATACTTTTACTGGGAGTATTGACCCTCACCTGTGATCCCAGCACTTGCTGAGAGTTCAAGACCAGCCTGGGCTAGTTCATTGAGCTCAAAGCCAGCCTAAACTGCATAGCAAACCACCTACACACACCCAAAAAAACACAAAAAGCAAAAACAAATATTTTTTAGTGATTGACTCTTGATGATACAGGTTGAATAGCCATTCTCTGAAATGCTTGGGACCAGAAGTATTTTCTATTTTGCAGTATTTGCATTTATATAATGAAGTATTTTGGGCATGGGACTCCAGTTTCCACATGAAATTCATTTATATTTCTTATATTTATATTTCTTATATATAGCCCAAGTTTAATTTTATACAGAATTCTTGGTGTCCCTGCATTGTAACTGTGACCCCTCACTGTAATATCAGGTCTGCTTCTGCTGGCATGTTGGTAAAGTACTTTAAAAGTTTCAGATTTTAAGAGTATTTTTTTTGTATTTGGGATTTTCATATGAAGAGGCCCGTATCAGGAATATAATTGCTGTTAGCATAGGCCTGTGGTTCTCTTAAGTGTGGTTCCCAGACCAGCAGTCTCTCCTTCACTTGGAAGCTTATAAGAAACTCACTACCAGACCCTGCCCAGCCATGCTGTATTGGAAGATCTGGGAGTAGATTCTAACAATCTAAATTTGTTTTTGTTTGTTGGTTTGTTTTTGAGACAAGGTCTCACTATAAAGTTCAGGCTGGCCTTGAACTCAATATGTAGCTGAGGCTGCCCTCACACAGTGATCCTCCTGCCTCAGCCTCTCGAGCATTTGGATTATAGGCATGCACCACCACACCTAGCTAACAATCTAAATAACTTGCCCTCCAAGTAATACTGATGACACTCCAGATGGGAAACATGAGTGTAGTCCACTGCCATCCTGTTAAGGAGTCTTGGTTTGGGTTGGATTCGGTTGAGTTTTGAGACATTGTCTTTGCTTTGTAGCCCAGGGTGGCCATGAACTTCAGGCAGTCCTGCCTCAGCCCTTGAAGTGCCGAGGTTGCAGGCATGTGCCACCATTACTAACGTGCTTGTTGAGATATAGTTCACATACCATAAAATATCCCTTTTAAAATATACAAATCAGTGACCTTTTTTATATATTCAGAGTTGGGCAAAATTATCACTAATCTATTTTTTGTCTGTATAGATTTACCTGCTCTCAACATTTTTGGCCTTTTGTGTCTGGCTTCTTTCACTTAAAACATGATGTTTGCATCGTTTATCCATATTGTCACATGATTTGGTGTTTCATCCCTCTTTACTGTCAAATAATATTCATTGCATTTTATGTACATACCAGCTGTTTACCTACTTATTAGGTAATAAACATTTTGGTCACTTTCACTCTGGCTGTTGTGAATAATGATCTTGTGATACATGTGTACATTTTTTGCATGGACATATTTTCACTTCTAGGATTGAAATTTCTAGGTCATATATAGTACCCTGTTTTAGAAAAACTGGTTTCCAGAGTATTTGTACCACTTTACATTTCCATCAGCAATTCCAATTTCTCCACTATCCTCATGTTTATCAACATTTGTTATCAAGTCTTATATAATGGACAGTGAAATAGTATTTTACTGTCCATTAGATTTGCATTAAAACCATACATTTATATCTTGGGGCTTTAAGTTTTTTTCGTTATACTAGTTGTCTCAAATTATGCCATATTATACTTGTGTATGTTTCTTTGAATGGCAATTTTGGAAGAACAGCTATATATATATAGGGTTTGCATCCAATTTTTGCTCATATTTTGATTCAACTCCTATTTATCTTGATGCATTGCAGGGTGGTGGCCTTATCCATGTCACCTGTGGATGACACTTTCATTTCTGGGTCGCTTGATAAAACCATTAGACTTTGGGATCTCCGGTCTCCTAACTGCCAGGTAGGTAAGAGTACCTCACAGTTAAGCTTTTTGAGCATTTTTTTATAGTAGGTATAATTATCAACTCTCCTTTTCAAGGAAGAGAGAAAGCAGATTCCATTCTGGAATCCAGAATCTTCTTAAACTTCAAAGAAAATCTTTTCCTGGTAGACTGCAGCTTGGAAAATAAATACCCTAATCAAGTGCAGTTGGTTTAGATTCTGTGGTTTAGCATTAGAAACAAAGAGCAAACAAAACAAAACACTGGGCCAGGGATATAGCTCATTGGCACAAGCGCCTACCTCGCAAGCACAAGGTCCTGAGTTTGATTCCCGGTACCAAAAAAAACTTCCTAGAGCCTTAGACCTATAGCTTTTTTTTTTTTTTTTCTTGTGACACCAGGGATTGAACTCCCAGTCTTGCACTTGCCAGGCAGGCGCTTACACCACTGAGCTAAATCCCCAGCCCTTGTTTTTTTGAGACAGGGTCTCACTATGCTGTGCAGACTGGCCTTGTGCTCACTTTGTAGCCCAGGCTGGTCTTGAACTCGCAACGATCCTCCTATCTCAGCCTCCCAAGTGCTGGGATTACAAGCATGTGCCACCAGGCCCAGCTGTCAGACCTATAGCTTTTAACCTCAGGAGATAACGAATTTGTTTGAACTCTGATCAGAAATATATGATGATCTCTTTTTTTAAAGCTTCCTTTTAGTTAATTTTTCTCTATTCTGTAAGTAATCTGTTCATATTGTTTTCCTATTTTCATTGGGAAAAGCAGATTCTATAGTGGTAGATCCTGCATCTGTTAACTTTTTTTTTTTTTCTTGGAGTCAGGGTCTTTCTATGTAATTCAGAGGCTGGCCTTTAACTCACAGTGATCCTCCTTGCTCAGCCTCCCAAGTGGTAGGATTACAGGCATGTGCTACTGTGCCTGGCATTCATTAACTTTTTGTCCATTTTTTTTCTCTTAGGGGCTCATGCATCTGCAGGGCAAGCCAGTTTGTTCTTTTGATCCAGAAGGATTAATTTTTGCTGCCGGTGTCAACTCTGAAATGGTTAAGCTTTATGACCTTCGTTCTTTTGACAAGGTAAGTCTTTCAGTCTTTAGGGTATCTCATTATGGAGTTTTAAGTATGAGACAGACTTTTTTGTTTGCCTGTTTGTCTCACTATGTAGTCTAGGCCATCATTGAACTTGCAAGTTGGCCTTGAACTCTTGATTCTCCTTCAGCCTCCCAATTATTGGAATTATAGGCATTGGCTACCACATCTGGCTAAGGGTGGATGTTAAGAGCCTTTTCTGTGGTAGAGGAAGAATTTGGTGTAGATATCAGATGGCAGCAGCATCCTCTGCTTTCCCAGTAAAAAGTACTCTAAAGGGATAGAATGGGAGTTGACTCACACAGAAGGAATTACTTATGTGCCTTGGGCCTGGTGGGGGGTTGGCTATTTTTATCTTTTGCAGGGGCCATTTGCCACCTTTAAGATGCAGTATGATCGG
>RJWT010013903.1:0-21429 GCA_004365215.1 Cuniculus paca
TTTTTTCTATTTTACTTATTGCTACATTCTTGACATTTTTGTAGTTTTTAAATTGACAAATGAAAACTTCTATGTTTTACATGGTATTTGTATAATATGATATTTTAATACATGTATGCATTTTGAAATTAATCAAGTTAATGTGTCTATCACCTCACATCCTTATATTTGTGTTTTCTTTAATTCTTTCATGAATGTTTTATATTTTTCAATGTACAGATCTTTTACCTCCCTGGTTAAATTTATTCCTGAGGATTTTATTCCTGGTATTTTGATAAAGATAAAGAGGAAGTACACAAGTAAATACATGATGTAAAATTACATTCATAATATAAATTTTGCATAATGAAAAATGAATTAAAAATAAATAAAAATACAATACTATTTATCTGTTTAGAAAAAAAGATAAGTTTAAACCTTAATAATTCAGTTATCCAAAACCTGGTAACTGATGATTTAAACAGGCTAAAAACGTTAAAATGAACTATGTATGTGAATAGACTCCAAATATGATTTTACATAGGAAATAGACAGATATGAAGTAAAGTAATAAAAATCAAAGATAATAATAAAACATATTCCACTATGAAGGCACATCTGTTTTTCCCCACTGTTGGTTCTTTCTGGATTTCTGATTCAGCAACTGTATTGAAGATTACTTAAATGACATTTTACAGGTCATAGTGATGAATACTTGTATGATTGTAGTTCCTGTTATAAAAGTAATAATACTAATTAATAGTGATTAAAATGAACCTTTGTAGAAGTGAATTACTGGGGTTTATTTGGGGGACTGTATTTTTAAAATGAAACTTGTGACTGATGGCTGACTGCACGATTAAGAAGAACGTGTAACTTGGGGAAGAGAATATTTACTATGCCCTTATTACGCAGATTATTTTCTTGATCAAACTTTAGCCAGGCTCCTCTGCATCTTCTTTCAAACTAGAGCTCTACTTTTGGACTTCTGTGTTCTTCTTTGCATGGCTCAATTTTAACAAGAATTTGCCAAGTCTGTATTGCCAGAATCCACTATCCTTTGATAGCTGATCACCCTTGACATCTGATTGGGTTCTTTATCATCCACCATTCCCAAAATGTTTGTTTACTCTCATCTGTCTTTGGCAAGAATCCTGCTAAGTCTGTTTTACAAGAATCTTTCCCTTCACTTCTAAGGTTTCTTCTGAGTAATTTCCCACTCACTAACCCCTGACCTACTCCTTAGCTACAAATTTCCAATTTTTCTTGCTGTACTCAAGAGTTCAGTCCAATTCTCTCACCTACTATGAAAGCCCATCACAGTACTCCCTACACCTGTTGTGACAGTCCTGAATAAAATCTGCCTTGCCATTTTAATAAATGTCAGTGTGTTTTTTTGAAACAAAGTCTCTCTGTGTCGTCCAGCAGACTGGCCCTGCACTCACTGTGTAGAGCAGGCTGGCTTTGAACTTACATATTACTGCCTCAGCCTCCCAAGTGCTAAATTACAGGCATGCACCACCATGCCCAGAAAAAAATGATTTTTTAACACTTTGCCTTCATCCTACTCAATACATCACCCCCTAACCCCATAAAACAGCGCTATTATTCAGAACAAAGTATTATGCTCAGCATGCTGGTAGCTAACTTAGGAAACACTGAAAAGTTTATATTTAAAAGTATATACTTAACATATATAGAAAGCTTACTATGTGCCAGTTATCTTTTAACACATTTACATGGATAATTTTGTTTGCTCCTTTCAACTCTGTGAAGCAATATTATTAATATCTGAAATTATTTGCCAAAGATCATATGACCACTACATGATAGAACCAGAACAGATACAATAATCAGGCTAGGTCATCAGACAAATGATCATATAAAAATAATCTAATGGTAAAATAAGAATAATAACTAACATATGAAAGGTATACGTACACTATTTTCTATCCCAAAGTCCCAAAATACCTATCTAAAGAGAACTCCCACAGCTTGCCAATGAATTCCTGAAAACCTCAATAATAAAGATAGCTTATGACTTCCTCCTTTTACAATTGATACTGAAATCATTCAAATCCTGAGGCCAATTTTGCAGTACTTTGTAGTGGCCCTATTTTCAAGGACAGAGTATCTTTAATTTTGAAAAATAATCCTAATTGCTGACTTTAAATCTACACATTTCAAGGCATCAAATTGAACATTTGGATTATGTAGGATATATACCATTTCGGAACAACAAAGAGAATTATTATTTAGAAGAGGGATTAGAGGTTAAGAACATAAATGCTTACATCAGAAAAACTCAGATTTAAAAACAGCACTACTAGCTATTGACTTGAACATATTACTGAACAATCTGGAGCTGTAATTGTCTCATTTCTAAAATGGAGAGGTAACATTAGTGCACATTTAAAGAATATTATGAGAGTTAAATTTAATAATGCATCTAATTCACTTAGCATATTCCTGCCATAGAACAGGAACTCCATAAACTGTGCTATCACTGCTGGTATGCTCATTGCTATTCTTGGCAAAATTGTAATCAACACATAGCATTTCAATGAAAAAAACTTTTGCTGGAAATATAAAGTACTGTTTATTATAATATTTGTGAACATTAGTAATGATATGTATACTTGGTTGCTTTGGCATCCAGACAGATTAGTAAAGCACACTTTTGGTTGTGTCTGAGTGGATCATAGAAGCAAAAGCACCTTTTGATACATATCTGATCCCTTGGCCCTTGCTCTCCTTGCTCACTCTCCCAGTTGTCATGAACCAAGCAGATTTGCTCTGAATTGTCCTTGCACCATGATATTTCCACCGTGAAACCAGCTAACCATGGACTGAATCACCTGAAACTGTGAGCCAAATGGTTAAATTGCAGGTCTCAGGTATTATGTCCCAGAACAGGAAAGCTGACTAATGCAGATTATAGAATTCATTGCAGTTTAAGTTTCAACTTTAGAAATGTACTGTATTGTTAACTATAATATGCTATGGTTTGTCTTCTTAAAAGCTATTTTGTTTAATTTCTGGATAGACTATAGGCTCATTAAGATTTAGGCTTCCTTTATTTGATAGAATGAATCTCCATACCATACTTACTAGGAGTCACTCACCATTCTGAGATTACAGGGATCAATAATAAACCTAAATCAAACAAAATAAGTCCTTACCATCATGAGTTTATCACTCTTGAGTATAACAACTAACAATAAACAAATGAATAAATAAACAATACATAAAATATAGTTGGAGGGACATCCCAATATCTTGAATGTGAATTAGCTCATAATATGCCACTCAATTCATAAGTAAATTTAATTTGGTCATTTTAAAGTATGTTACCATAACATGAAAAACAGATAGAAATACTGCAGGAATGAGCTCTTCCCAGCTCAGGAGAGCCAAATGTGTGTATTTCTTCCTGATTTTGAGGCCAGGAATTTCACTTTAATAACTGATTTAGCCACTGTGGAAGTTATTTATGCTACAGAAATCAACAATGCTGCAAACAGTTGTAGCATTGTACACTAGTTGTTTAGCATTTGAAAACATTTCATGGGATACAATCTAGGAAGAAGTGAAATCTGAATGCTTATGGACCTCTGAAAAATAATAACTGCATATATCACACTACTATATTAACATATTCTAATATAATAGCTCATTAATATATAACATTAATAAACATTAAAGTCAAGTTTATAAGTTACATAATACAGTGTACATCTGAAAATGATTCAAAAATACATATTTATTATTAAATAAAATTGTTTTCTTACTGTAGTGAGTAGACATAATACAATCAATTAATAAATATTTTCCCTTAACTTAAAATATGTTTTTGATACTTTTGATATTTGATATTATTTTAATATTTTTTTCTATTAGGATTTACTCAGCATGATGCCCAACAATTTATATCTTTTAGACTTAATAACCACTAGACATGGAGGGAAAAGATAAACTTCTGGGTATCAGGAGGAAGCAAATTTGAAATTATTTTCCTCTGGAAAAATCACATGAAAACCATTTAGTTAACTATATGCAGAGTACAATACCTTCGGCTAGTAATTCCCCAAGGCTGCCTGCCTGGGGAGTATAAATTATTAAATCAGAATTTTAATAAGTAAGATGAAAATGCATTTGAAATTCTGCTGTAACATGTGTTTTATCGTTTAACTTTTAGTGGTATAATATATCAAATTTATATTGCTCAGTATATTTTAGAGATATTTTCCTGTTAAAATGTTATATACAGATTTGTTTCCAAGACACAAAGAAATAAAATAAAAAGGTGAAAATAGAATAAAAAGATGCATCTGTAGTCGCCAGAAGATCTCATAGGCAAAGAGAAAACAAGTGTGAAAATTAACCATTCTGTTCTCAAACACATCTTCCATTTGTATTTCTAACTCCATTGTCAGCACAAAAATCCAGATCTTGTGTTAGTTACTGTTTAACGTCATGCAATTTAAATATCAGATTAAGTCCCAAGTGTGCGTTCACATTGCATTTCTTATATTGATGTGGAAGTGGTGATGACATATCAGATACTACTCAATAATAAGTAGTTATCACATCAAAAAACTGTCCCTATCCCAGACACAACACTTAGCACTTCAAATATTATCTCTAATGCCCATAACAACCCTATCAAGAAATTATTATTACATATGAGGCACTTGATTTTCAAAAAGCGAGAATATTTGATCCAAGGTCAAACAGCTAGCAAATGGATAAACCAGAAGCCTAAAAAAAGACCCTCTGCCTCCACAGCCCACGTGAGTTTATGGAACTTACTGGCCCCGACCCAGCATCCTACTAATTTTCTTTAATTTGTTCTATGCCAGTCTTTTCACTGGGGAGAGAGGACATAAATATCATCCTGGTAAGCAGGGCAACTATCACTATAAACACTCCAAGCGAAGCCAAATCAAAGCAGATTAAATTGGAGCCCCAAATTCTCCCTGCCTTACCACGGGTGATCTGTGTCGATTAGGTTGCTAATGGTATAAATTGTCCTTTTGTGTTTATGCCAAAAGCAAAACAGAAGTCTTGGACATTATTTTTGCCAGGCAGTATAGCGTCCAATTTGTGAAAAATAACCGTAATTGAAAGAGAGTGTTGCTCTAAGTACTTTCATTTCCAGGTCAAACGGCAGCCTCTGGTAAAAGAAAGCAAGAAAATATTTGCAAAAGAAAAGTTGTACAAATAAACTTTTCTTTAAAATAATGTAGCTATATCATAAGACTAGAGTTGAAAAAAGCCAGTTGAATCCCTCAAGTAAATATAAGGAAAGAGAATTTATATAAATGTATAATAGTTTTAATATAATTATTAGTTATATAAATATACAATAGCTTTATATAAATAGTTATATAAATGTATAATAGTTTCAATGTGAGATAATATACATCCAAGAATAATGAATTAATAAGGGAAATGGGAATACAAAGCTAGACAGGTAATAAATGCTAGAGGACTAGGACTAGTGCCAAATGCAAGTTTGGCCTTGTCTAATTGGAAAGTTTACTTAAGGATTTCATTTGACTTTGGGAGTGGAGCATCTCAGCAGTATCTCTGCCTGCTTTTGTTCCTTTACCCAGCTTCTGGAAAACATGGCAATATATTGACACTTATCATTTGGGATTATATTTCTAAATGTGCTCTGATGTATGTATTTATTTAAAAAACAATTTTTGCAAATTGTAAAGTTCTTTCTGTGACATGTAAGTACCTGACTCATCTGAAATTCATGTCTCATGTAAGACTGAGGATCCATTGCTCCCCTACATGTGGATACTAAATTATTCTGAAAACATTTATTTAATAGTGATTCATTTCTGCCCTCATCTGCAAGACCACCTCTGTCATTTTTAGATAGACATGTAAGTTCATTTTCTGGGCTCTCTATTCGCATCCATTTAGTACAAAATATCATAATAATATCAATACTTTGCTGCAACAATCTAAAATATAGCTTTGCATTATATTGCTTGAAATCTTGCTGTCTTTCAAGGGAATCCTACATTTGACTCTTTTTCATTTGTAACGTCGTAGCTATTCTTGAGACTTTGGAATTCCATGTTAATTTCAAATAAATCATCACATCTAATGAAAAAATCTATTAGGATATTGATGGACATTCGAATAGTTCAATTCACAGATAATTGATATCCTTTTTGGGTGAATGTAAAATAAAAAATTATACATATTACTGAGATGCCGTGCAATATTTCAACATGTGCATATGGTGTGTGCCAAATGAGTCAAGGCAATTAATATTTCTATTTACTATTTCTTTAGATTTAGAACCTTCAACCTCTTTTTCCTAGATCTTCATAAGTTATATAATTTGCCACTCTAACTGTAATCATTACTCTGTGCTTAGGAATGCCAGAATTTACTCCTTCTCTATGTATTTTTCTTATCCAACCTCTCTCTACCTGCCCCTTCATTCCCAACTGCTAGTAATCATTAGCTCACATTCGGATCACAACTTTGGGGGTGGGGGCGCTACGACATATAGGGGAGAATATTTGGTACTTGTCTTTTTGTATCTAGTCTATTTCATTTTACATGATGTTCTCCAGTTCTTCTGCTTTGCCACAAATGACAGGAGATCCTCTTTTGTGGCTAGGTAATATTCACACGTTCACATTCGTATATTGACAGATATGACATTCCATTTAAATTTTTCATAAAACTTTCTTTAAAGTTTTGTATTTCTACATGTTTTGAACATATTTATTCATTTTGTTAGCTTTATTCCTAGATACTTTATATTTTTATTGCTTTCATAAATCTATTCCTTTTGTCTATATTACTTGTTGAATGCTTTTTTAAAATGTTTATTTATAAAAAATACAGTTGACTTATATATGTCACTTTTATATTCAAAATTTGCAGAACTCTTTTGGTAGATCTAATAATTTGTAAATATTTTGAGATTTCCATATAATCAATTACATCACCCAAAACAAATGACATTTCTTTCCTTAATTCAGATAGACGAAGAGTTTATTACTTTT
This sequence comes from Cuniculus paca, assembly GCA_004365215.1. Classification (NCBI taxonomy): domain Eukaryota; kingdom Metazoa; phylum Chordata; class Mammalia; order Rodentia; family Cuniculidae; genus Cuniculus; species Cuniculus paca. Next base: position 7,023 of record RJWT010013903.1, read on the forward strand.
TTCATTTCACTGTATCTATAACCTTTTGTGAAATGATGAGTTGATGAAATTGATAGTGGGCTTCTGTATTTTGATCTTCAAATTAAAAGGAATTCTTTTGAATTCACAATCTGAGCAGGTTTATTATAGACTTTTATAGACACTATCATCACTTTAAGAGATTACCTCTATTCTGAGTTTGCTAAGAGCTACATTCCACAAATTTGATGTGTAGAACTTTTAACATACATTAATAAGCATTTTAATTTTCATTGTTTCCTTCTTTACTAATAATTTACTTAGAAATGACTTCCAATATATGAATATCTTTATTTATTTTTTGTTTATTTTGACCAAATTGTCACAAAACATGGTGCACAACATATATAAGAAATTCAATGGAACTTGTAGAGATTTACTTTTTAACGAAATCTGGGGTCAGTTTTGATAAGTGACTCATACTGTATCTTTCTTAAATGTGAGTTGTGCAGTTGTTGAATATAGTCACTGCATAGTTTTCTATTGCTGAATAAGATGTTATTATAAACTTAGACAATTAAATCAAACATGTTTTAGCTTATGCTACTAATTCTGGCCAGAAGTACTCAAGATAAGGCAGAATATTCAGAGGATCTGGGACAGAATTTGCTGTTGTAGTCATTTGGACCACAGAGTTGTCCAAATTCAGTTCTTGTAGGTGTAGGACTTGAGGTCTCTCTATTTCTTTGTTGACTGTCAAGTGCGGTGTGAGCTCAGGTCTCAGATGCTATTTGTATTTCTTGTAATGTAGTCCCCTCTATCTTCTAAGGCAACAACAGAGAATCTCACTGGATTATTTATCTTTCATGATTCTAGTTTTATTCTCACAGTATCTCTTAAGGGCTTGATTAGATCATATTCACCCAGGATAAACTTGGTCTCTAAAAGTCCACTGTGCCATATATCAGAATTGAATCACAAAAGCGAGATCCCATCATATTAGTATTACTGGGGATGATACAAGGCATGCAGACCAAAAATGGGATGGAAATTTTAGGGAACATCTTACAATTCTGGATACAAGTAGTCCATGTGTCACTAGGTCAAGCTTGTTAATTATTTGGTTAATATCTTGTGCATCTTTATGCTTTATGTACACAAAAAAAAACTAGTGCATACAAAAAGCACTATTTATACTTGATAAACAAAAATATATCTATATTTAGTACCTTATTTATGTTCAGTATATCTTTCTGTCATAATGGTCTTTTACTCAGCATAAATATAGCAAAATTAATTTTTATTAGTATTTGCCACTATATATTTTTCTGTCATTTTACTAACATTCTAAAGTTTTAAGCAGACCCCTTTAAGACAGCACATAGTAGAATATAAAATACTTATCAATTAAAATTTACTCAATTTGCATTGTGATTTTTATATGCTTTATTTTTGCTATTTTATTGTATACTTTTTTTAACTTCATTTTTCTTTCTCCATTTTATGCCTTTTACCAATTTTGCAAAGGTTTACTTTTTCTTTGCTTGCAACTACCTTAGAAATCTTAACATACATGATTAATTTTATAATGTCTCAGGTTATATCATATCTTAATCCTTCAGGCTCATTGTATGTAGCTACACAGGCACTGTGCTTAGATTTTCTCTCAGATAATTTTTGTAATATACTTTACTTTTCCCTGAAGAATATCCTTTGGATGTCACTCTGGTGATTACGGCAAAAAATCTTAGTTTTGATTTGTCTAAGAGGTTTTATTCCTTGTAAATTTTTGAAGAATGACTGGACTTTTAAAAATTGATAGTCTTTTTAGTGCCTTGATTATTCCATAGTCACCTGGCTCTTTTGCTCTTTGTTTAAGTATCAACATATTTCTTCCTTTTTAAGCAAATTTGCTTTTGTCTCTGACAGCTTTAAAATGACATTTTTATACACTGCAATTCAGAGATGAAAGATACAGGTATGGGTTTCTTTGTTTTTAATTCAAGAGATCTTGAAGCTGAGTGGCATTCTTTAACAAATGGAAAATTTCCAACTATTCTCTTTTATCATCTGTCTCTTATTTTCTCTATTATCTCCTGTACAACATACAAGTTGACACACTCTACTCTATCCTCTACTGTTGTTAGCTATCTTTCACATTTTTTTATTGTTTAGTTTCTCTGTACTACACTGTGGATAAAATTCAAATGCATCCTTCAAGACGAATTCTTTTCAAAAGAGTCTCTCTTTTTTATTTATATTTTTGGTACCGAGAATCGAACTCAGGACCTCACACTTGCTAGACAGGCACTGTGCCACTGAGCTATAACCCTAGCCCATCAAAAGCTTCCAATATTTCTTTACCCAATCCTTTATTATTCAACCTGAAACCATTTTATTTTCAATTCTATTATTCTAGATGGTTTACTCTTAACTATTTCTGGCCAACATTGATAAGTTCATATCAATTCTTCATATTTTCAAAACATTCTTTATCCTTTTTTAAGTCTGATTTCTGTCATTTGCTGTTCAGTGGCTGATCTTTACTTTGTTTCAGTGTTGTTTGCTTTTGGTTTTTTATTATAAATCCATGCTACTTGGAGCTTAACACTGGTGATTCCTTGAGGTCTGAGTTTAGAGATGAGAGACCAGAAACGATTTCTCTTTGCTTTATGCAGGTGCCTGGGCTCACGCAACAACTTTACCATACTGTACACTAAATTTTTGACCTGAAGTTTGTTGGAACATTCTGATAACATGGATTCAAATTCAACTGAAAACAAGTTAAATCTTAGAAATATTAGGAGATGATATACATTAACACTATATCTGTTTACAAGGCAGGGTTTCTTTTTTTAGTTCACTTTCTGGTTCACCTCAGGGCATCCTGGATTTGTGAAGTTTTCCATGCACTCTACATTATTCATGCCCTAGATCTTGTCTCTTATTCCCCCACCTGAGGACCATTAAAGTTCAAAGTTTATGGCAGGAATTGCAGCTACCTCAGGGAAAACAACATCTCTAATGCTTCCTTATACTTCTGGATTCTGTTTATCATTCTGACCTCTGAGGAAATCCCTTTCTTTCACATCTATTTACACGTGAACTGAAAAAGATGCTTTGCTTCATATCTTTTTTGTTTCTAAAGCATGGCATATTTGGGTGTGTTATACCAAAAAGCACTTTCCTGAATATATAGTTGTTTAGTCAAGTTTGCATAGTTAGAGCAAAATATCTAATAATCCCAATTTGAAGGAGGAGAGTTATATTTTGGCTCACAGTTACAGAAGTTTCAGTCCATTGCTGGATTGTTCCAAGACAGAAATGGCATGACAGAAGGGCATGGCTGAGGAAAGCTACTCACGCCACGTCAGCCAGGAAGCAAAGAGAACAGGAAGAGAATCAAAGAGAATGAAAAGGGTAAGGACAGGAACGCACCCTTTCATGGACTCACGCAGTAATCCCCGCAGTAACTGACCTCTTCCCACCAGGCCACATCTCCTAACAGCACATTCAGCCATGAAATCATCAGTACACCCCCATAGTCGAATCACCACCCAAAGTCACATTTCTGAATACATGAAACTCCTGGAGGCATTTTAGATATAAATTGTAACATATAGTTTACCGTATTTCCAGAAATGAAGACTCATATTTTTACCCTTTACAAATAATTATTTTTCATAGAAACTAAAATTTATTGGGTAAAATTACTATGTACCAGGAACTAAATTATATCTAATTTCCTATTATCTATCTCTTGTCATCTATTTATCCATCTATCTGTTTCTCACTTAGTTATAACAAATAGTGAGGTTGTGCTGGGAGGGAGAGTAGTATTGAAATACTTGGGGAAAAGACCACTTACTATCTTCTAATATTGCTCTTTAGTATAAACTAAAAATCTACTTTCGAGTTTAAGCTTATTTTGCTCCATATTTTTTACACCAGAGGTTTAAAGACAGAGTAAATATGTTTCTATAACTTTCCTAAATTGCTCTTTGGGAAAGCAAAGGGCAAAGACATGCATTGTTTTCATAGAACAGTGCACAGAGCTAATAGTTTTCACAAGACTTCCTTAACAACCACATTTCCGACAACAGTCCCTTAAATTGTCTAGGGGCATAGAATCAAGGAATTGGAAATTATTTAGAAATTATACTTTCGTATATTTTTCCATCTGAAATATTCTAAAAATGCAATTAACTTTTCTCCCCCTGCTCCGCCTAGGCCCTTTACTGTGATGACAAATCTGTGGCAAAAGACCAGGCACCTATTATAGCTAGTACAGTTTTCTTGGTCTGTCCACAGTTTACATAATAAAAGAAACCCAAAGCAATTCAGGTTAAGACAGCAAGTGTAACAGAACTGACACATAAAGATGAAAATTGTACAGAAATTTTTTTTCATTTTACCTATGTATGCTGGGTGTATCAAGAGCACATCACATATTTGCAGAACCCAGAATAAGAATAGATGTGAAGGCCGGGGATTTAGCTCAGTGACCTAAGTGCCTGCCTGGCAAGCGTTAGGTCATGAGTTCAATCCCCAGTGCTGCAAAAAAAAAAAAAAAAAAAAAAGAATAGATGTGAAGAATATGAAAGCACGTATCTAAATATGCAAGTATTAAGTCAAGATTAAAAATGTACCTATATAATGATACAGAAAAATCTTTGTATTTAGAGTTCCAGTAGGTCCACAGTTTTACCCTAGAAACTACAAGTGTGACATGACGGTTAAGCTTGATCATGTCAATTTGATTGGCATAAGAGTCACCACTGTATTGATACGGCACTTCAGCACATCTGGGTGGGTCACAGAGGTGTGACCTTGGATGCATATCTGGTCCGTCATCCCTTGCATTGTAGTATACTCCCCTGATCTGCTTCCCAACTGCCATGAGCTAAGTTTCGTTATTCCATGCCTTTCTGTTATGACACTCCTGTCTTGAAGCCAGTTGACCATAGTCTGAGAACCTCTGAAACTGTGAGTCAAATTAAATTTCTTGTCCTTTAATTTATGAGTGTTAAGTATTGTGGGGGGGGGGACAAGAAAGATAATACAGAAACTTGGCATCAGGTGTGGAGTCATTGCTATACCTGTACCTGACCACGTGGTTTAGAAGCATTTGGAATTGGCTAGTGGAGATGTTTAGAAAAGTTCAGAGAAATGGCCAGATAAAGTCCTAGAATGCTATGAGTAGAGTCTGATGGGTAATTCTGGTAAGAGCTCAGAGGACTAGAATGTTAATATAAATTAAAACAGTAAAGGCCAAGCTCACAAGGTTTCAGTTGATAAAGAGGACTTCATTGACAAATGAAGTAAAGGCCTTATGTGTTATACTCCAGCAAAAAAAAAAAATTTAACTATATATTTCTCATATCCTAAATCTCTGTGAGAGGCTGAGTTTAAGGGTTATGAACTAATTAATCTGGCAGGGGAAATTTCAATACAGTCCAATATTAAGGGTGTGGCACATGTACTGATATTTTCAGCCAAAATTATAGTGAGAATCAAGGGCAAAAAGCAGAGCAGAAAAAATCAGAAAATGTAAATTTTGGCCGAGAAGGGTCAAAAGTAGGGACTAAAGACAGTGTAGCTACTAAAGAGATTAGAGTCATTAAGAAGAGGCCAAATATATTTGGCAGGGTCAAGAAGATTCCTTGAGGATATCTCAGGAATTAGCAAAACCCTACCCTTTACAGGCTTAAAGTTTCAGAAGTATAAACCTTTCATTTTAGAAGAGAGCTCCTGGGCCCCTGCTCCAGAAAGACCATCTAGCAAATTGGCTCCTCACTCTCATTTCACTATTCTCAGTCATCCGGGTACTCAGAGTCTTCTTCTACCATCTCCAAGAGGGCTGGCTACTACTGCTGTGGGAAGCAGACCTTGGTGTCACTCACATGATGCTGGTTTTATCAGCAGAAAGAACACAAGCATCGTAGGGTCAGAAAATCTTCCACCTAGATTTCAAAGGAAGAACTGGTAGGTAGGGTGAGGAGCCCTTTAGAGGAAGTACACTAAGCTGGAGAAATGAAGTCAAAGGTTCAGTGAAGACCCCAGGGATGGGAACACAAAAAATTTGCTGAGGAAAGCCACAGACTGTAATCAAAGCCACAGCCAACCTATGATTTATTAAAACCCTGAAATCATGAGCCAGGTTAAACCTCTCCTCCTGTGAATTGTGGGTCTCAGGTATTGCATCCCACCAAAGAAACCCATGTGGACTACCCAAATCCAGGACACTCACATTTTACCTCATTTGCCCCAGATGCTGGATATGGAAATACAGGAATTAATGATTGCCCTGCTAGATTTTGGTCTTGCTTTGGTCTTACTTTTCTCTATTCCCATTTCTACACTTTTGGGATGATAATGCCTACCCTATGTCATTCCACTGAGAGTTATGTAAATTGCTTATGATTTTTATAGCTATGGTTCACAGCTAAGAATATGCCTGTGTCTCAGAACAGACTTGGACTTTTGAAAAAGGCTGGAGCTGTTGAGACTTTGGGGAAAGGATTACAGTGTTTTGGTTGTATGCAAAACAGTTGCTTCATGTTAGGCAGAATGATAACATTGGGTTTACTTTGGAGATTCAGTATGGTTCAAATAATTGATTGGATGTCAAATTGATAAAGGATGGGATATGATACTTAAGATTGATTGTGTCAACTTGACTGGTTTGGGAATCACCCCTGGGATTGGTGGAACACACTTCTGGGTGTATCTGAGTCATAGAAGCATGACCTTGGGTGCTACAACTGATCACTTGTCCTTTCCTCTCTAGAATTGTTCCTCTGCCCGGCTTTCCTGCCACCATCAACCAAGCAGCTTTGATCTGTCATGCTCTTCCACCATGACTTTCCCACTTGGAGCTGGCCTATGATTAACTAAAACTCCTGAAATCATGAGCCAAGTTAAACCTCTCCTCTTTTAAATTTTGGATCTCAGGTATTGTATCCCACCAACAAGAAAACTAATATACATGAAAAGTCCAAGATTACTGGTAAAGTACATCTTGTCACTCTTCTCATTCCTTCCTGTGCCCCAAGCCCAGAAAAGTGTCCCAACATTTGCATAATGGCATACAGCATATGTTCTCCACCTCCATCAACATCTCCCCCAGCACAAGTCTGTCAAAGCACAAGTTTCATGATAATGTTCCTGCGTTCCTAGTCTACCAGTTGTACTCTATGATTCAAAGAAAAGAAATCTCAGAGGTAAACGTTAGATGACTGAACAACTATTAAGCACTTATTGCATTTCAGGTGGAAGGCATATAAAGACATTGCTCCTGCCTGAAAAACAATCATAGCTTTATGAGAGAAGAAATAAGCTAAACCCTATGCATACACAGCAGCATAATGAAATGCAGGTGCATGTCCAAGTAAAAAAGTTCCCTCTAAAACTAGTTTTCTCAGAGACACTTCCTAGGAAACAAATGAACACAATTTCTCCACTCTGAAACAAAGGAAAATTACTTCCCCAAATTTAGTAATTCAGCCTTCATACCACAGTAGCGTCAGTGTGTAGGCAGACTACTACCTCATTTGGTGCTGTAAATTAGCATTCCAGCTCAATAAAGAATGCCAACAGCAAGAAAATATTCAAGAAATCTCCTAACCACTTACATCAAGCTAGATTGTAAGTGTGATATTTGGGAGACATGCATTCTCTTTAGTCTTATTTTATTTATTCTGTATCTCCCCTAAGGTATACATGATATTAAGTGCTTAAATCACTTGTTTGCATCGCTGATTATATTAGAAGCTTCCAGAGTGAAAGACTTATTTATATTTGTCTCTAACACCTAGCAGAGGGCTTGGCTTGAGAATGTACTCTTTTAACATTTGCTGAATAAATTTCAGTTCAGTTGACACAAAATGGGTCCCCTTTTGAATATAGTATTATAAAAATGTTTTCTTTCGGACTGTAAAATTTTCTGGTGTAACTATCCATGTTTTAAGGGTTTTATTTTCATGGCTCTGAGGTTGACATCTCTGGCCCAGAGTGATCCAAGGTGTTTTTGCAGTAAACAAGGCTATAACAGAAAGGATTAAAATCAGACTTTTCCCAGGCTAGTGAACAGGTGCTGCCTTTGCTTACAAATTACATGACCACTTAGTAAGATTAAGAGATATGAAGATTCATGTTAATAATAATTCTTAGCTTATAGATCGTGGGTCAGGACTTAAGTTAATTACAGTGGTACCTTCTTTAATGAACTTACCCCATGATTTTGGGAAAGACGGCTGCGCTTGTGTTTGTGTGGGGAAGGTGACCGTGGTCATGTTTGTCACCTCCTGCAGAGTCTGCCAATGGAAGCAAAATTTTGCAAGCACTTTTGTTTGCCAACAAACTGAATTGTTCACAAACAGAAGCATTCATGAACTGAAATGTTATTGTTTTTTAGTTAGTATAGTGCCTGCTTCATAGTTAACAATGATCATTTTTATCATGCATTTGAGAGACAATTGTAGCAGGCAGAAAAACGGCTCTTGAAACATGCCTACATTTCTGGAATCTAAATATGTTGTTAGTTGTAAGCAAAGAGAAATAAATGTTGGTAACTACCTGATCTTAAAATATCCTGGGTCATCCAGAAAAATCCAGTGTGATGGTTAATTCTGTGTGTCAACTTGGCTGGGCCATGATGCCTGGAGATTTGGTAAAACATAATTCTGGATGTTCACATGATAAGACTTACATTTAAATTGGTGAACTCTGAATAAAGCAGATTGCCCACCATAATGTATGTGAGTTTCATTCAATAAGCAGAATATTTGAAGAGAATCAAAGGATCCCTGCAGCAGAAGTGAATTTTCCACAAAACTGCCTCTACCTGTGCTATTGGCTCTTCTTGGATTTTTCCAGTAGTTCACCTATGAATCAAATCGCATCTCCTTTCTTATTCTCCAACTTGCTGCTCTTCCCCATCACATCTTGCACTCATCAAGCATCCACAATCACATAAGCCAATTTCTTAACACACACACACACACACAAACACACAAACACACATCCTATTGGTTCTGTTTCTCTGGTCTTGATGAGTACAGTTTTTAGAACCAAAAGTGGTGCCAGAGGACCACAGTTTTAAGGATGAATTTTCTTTTAAAGGTTTCTAGATTTGGGTCCATATTCTGGCTAAAGACACTAATGACTCTGTTTGCAGAAGTAAAGAAAATACTGAGAGTTTGAGGCATGATGTGGCCTTATTTAAAATATCACCATGAGGTACTAGTAATCAAGAACTTATAAGGATCTGGGTGGTCATGTATATTAATATTTAAATATTAAATATTTCTGTCAAATTAACAAGTATGACGTAAAGTCACAGAAAAAAAGTGGAAAAGAAAAAAAAATTACCTCATGGATTCAAATCCCTAGCTCAAGTACAGCATAAATTACCTGAAAGATAGTATGTCTGCCCTAAAAATACACACTCATGCTCCTTAGCCACAAATGTGAAATTTCTAGAAACCAAACCTAGAATCTCAAATTGACTCTTCAGGCTGGCACTATTAATGCTACACATTGTATGTAATGTGATCTTAAAAGTTGGAATGGAATGAAAACATCCTGACAAGTCTGGGAACATAGAGCCCTTGAATTTTGATGTATCTTCTTTATCAGCAGATACAGCTGCTCAAACCAAAGTGAAATTAGTCCCTCTACCCCTATGCGAAAATAACTTTGACAGTCACAGATTCGCCTTCAGGATTCACCTATTATGGTTTAGATCAAGAATGTTCCCCAAAAGTTTCATGTGTTCAAAGAGGCAGCTTTTGGAAAAATGATTGAATCATAGGGATGAAATATTTATCAGTGAACTGAATCAACAATAAGTTCATTAGTGTTACGGTTTGTATATAGATGCCCCCCCCAAGCCTCATGTAGTCATGGAAGTGGCTGAATTTAGCATTTGTGGTTGATTCGTTGTGTAGCACTGGGGTTGGCAGTGTGAGCTCTGCACCCGCCCAGGGGTGGAGCTGGCATACAATATAAGGTCGGAATGGGGCCGGGTTCTCTCTTTTTTGGCACGGTTTGCTCTTGCAACTTGCAGCCGCCATGAACAGCAGCGCCCCTGTGCCATGCCAACCTGCCTTGGAGCCAACTGATTATGGACTGAAGTCCCCAGAAACTGTAAGCTAAATAAACCTCTCCTTCCTTCACTTTGGGCATCAGGTATTTTGTCCCCGCAACAAGAAAAAAGTAACCAAGACAATGGGACACAGTTGGAAGAGGTGTATCACTAGGGGTGTACATATATATATATATATATATATATATATATCCCTGCTCCCTGCTCTCAGTAATTCCTAGTCCCTGTAAAGTGAGTTAGGTTTCCTCCACCATACCCTTCCACCATTCCATTTCTGCCTTAAAACCAGCTGTCCCTGAACTGAAACCTCAAAACTATAAGCCAAATTAAACCACTCTCCCTTTAAATTGTGTCAGATAGTTTGTTCAAGTAACAAAAAAGTTATCTAATACAGAACATTGGTCCTGGAGAAGTAGGGTCATTGCTGTGACTGTACCTGAACATGTGGTTTACAAGTCTTTGGCACTGGTTTGTGGGAAGAGTTTGGAAAGCTTTGCATCAAATGTGTGCTAAAGAAGCCTTAGAATGATGTAAACAAAACTTGATGATTGATTTTACTTGGAGCTCAGAAGACCAAAATGCTGATATGAAAGCAAATAACAAACGCCAGGTTCAGGATTTTTTAGTTGAAATAATGACTGCATTGACAGGTAGGGTAGAGATCATGTGGTGTTATACTTTGGTAGACCTTTGTCTTCATTTTGTCTGTATGCTGAGACTTTTCAGGATACTTAAATGAAGGACCATGGACTGATCAGTCTGTTCAGTTAAAAGGTTAAAAGGACTGTAGAGATTTTTTTGTTTTTGGCTTAAAGATAGGCCAAATTGTTGCCTAATGTATGTAAGCCAGAAATTCCAGACCTACTTCATTTCTTAGAAAGGGATTTAACATCTTAGAGGGATTTAAATTTCAGAATCAATTTGTCTTTTAAGACTTACTCACCCTAGAATTGTCCAGAAAACATCTTTACATGTCCTTCTTGAAATTTTTCTATTAGTTCCTAATCCCTAGTACTTCAGAATGTGATCTTATCTGGACACTGTGTCTTTACAGAGGTAATCAAGTTAAAATGAGGTCATCAGAATGGGACATAGTCCAAAGACTTTTCTTTTGACAAAAGAGGAAATTGAACACAGAGACACATAGAGGAAAGGTGAGATAAGGGAACAGAAGGAGAAGATGGTCATCTGCAAACCAAGAAAAGAGACCTAGAACAGTCTTTTCTCACATCCCTCTAAATGAAACAGCCCTGCTGACCCCTTGATTTCCTACTTCTATCCTCTAGCACTATAATAAAATAACACTTCTGTTGTTTTAAGAAACTCTCTAAAGGGCATTTTGTTATGACAGCTCTAATAAACAAATAATATACTAAGTATCTAGTAAATGCTATTTTGTCATCATTTTATCACTGTTATTTTCAAAAACAGCACAATGAGAAAAAAAATTAATCAAAAGCTTTTGGATGTACTATCCTCCACTAACATCATGAAAATTAAGTTCAGAAGCTCTGCTCATATGCTCAAGAGTCAGAAAGCATAGGTTGTTTCTGGTTTATTAATTTTTGGTTGTCCAGTTTATTTTGTTATGCCCCTCTCTTTTCTGATTTTGGCATTTGCTATCTTCCTCCTTGGATCATAATTTAGCCCCATTTAAGCCAACTGCCTTTTTTTTTTAATCACAAACACAAAAACAGGGTTGGATAATATCAGTGTCTACTTGTTCCTTTGGAAAAAATTTATTATAATAAAAAATTTACATTTACTTGGGAACATGTGTATAATCATGCAGACTTTCCTTCAGATTTTACTCATTCCTCATGATTCTTTAGCTTAGAGTATGCCATAAAGCCACATGCTATGAACTTGTACTTCAAGCAAGATAGTTTTAATTGCCTTCATAGAAGTTTTATAAGTACATAAATCTGTTGTTAAATGGAATTATGATATCTCCTACTATCTTCCATCTAGGCAGCTTTTCACCTCAGCTGTTTTCTTATATCTCTCTCAAACTATCTCCCCAAGACCTTTGCTGGCATAGTTTCCATTTCTACCCACTCTGATGGTAAAAACAAAATGACTACATCTTGATGTTATTGAAAGTGAGGACATGGAACACCATTAAAAGCTAGACATGCCAGGCACAGCGGCACGAGCCTGTAATGGAGGCTGAGGCAGAGGATTGCAAATTCGATCCCACTTGGACAACTTAATGAGACCCTGCTTTGAAATAAATTAAAAATTTCAAAAGGGATAGGGATGTGACAAAGCAACCCTGGGTTCAATCCCCAGCACAGAAAAAAAGTCAGACAGTAGAGTTCATTATTCCACAAATTGGAATTGCATCTTATAAAGTGTATTTTAAAATAAAATATTTCTGAGAACACTCATCCCCCATAAATATTGACATAAAACTAGCCACAATGTTTCATGCAAATTAAATAGAAGACATCCCCAAAATCATAGTTAAGTTCTAAGTTTTAGTAAATTCAGAAGTATAAATGCTAAAAACTTAGAAAAATAATCACTTGAAAGAATCTTCATATTAATTTCATACTTGTTTTTTTCAGTTTGAGGGCTAAGTTTTTGTTTCAGTCATTCTGCAGATGATTCATTTTGACTGAAACTTTAAAAACTAATGAAAATTTGTTATTTGAAATGTGCAATTTTAACAAATGTAAAAGAAATAAAAATAAACTTTAAAATGGGTTCTTTCTTGCACTGTATAGAATATTTCTAGAGTTACTAAAGCTTTCAAACTTCGCTAGGGCTTTTAAAGACATGATGCTGTGAATTCATATTTTTACAAAAAAAATGTTCTTTTCTCCATTATGATCATGTAATTTTTGTTTTCATGACAGGAAAACGTTATTTTTCTCAGTTTTGAATGTTGTGCCTCTCAACAGATTTTGTAGTTGCCAGTTAGAAGATATTGTTCAGTAACTGCCCTGCATAATAAACGAACTCTCTCTTTCTACAACAAATAAAAAGACAGATCTATTGAAATTCCTCCGATGTACTCATCATCAAACTGTAACCCTGGGACTTCACTGAATTTGTTTATATTTTATGTGTTATCATTCCTGAAGGTCCACCTTAAAATCTAGGTAAAGAAAGAAAATATGTTTCTTCCATAATGAATATTGCAAAACAGAGATCAAAAACATAATTTTACTTCTCAATTTGTACAATCTACTTGGTTTATGATTAAAGAATGATTTTAATTGTCAAAGTTTTAAATTTTATTAAATGTTTGTGGTAATGCATTGAATGAATTCCAGACCTATATAAATACACAGGCAGCTGTTTGTAATTTGCATTTTTATCAGTTTTGAAAGAGCACAATGTACCTCCTGCATCTTATTTTCAGAATTTGCATTTTATCATCTTTGGCTATCCAGTATACAGTATGGAACGCTTGAATATCTCATTCTTTGAATTTTCATTTTTGATTGTAAATCAGATGATGGCTGGCACTTTTCTCTTTTCTCATTTTTCTCTTCTCTCAACCTCCAAGTTTACTTGCTCCCATTTCTTCTTGGCTCTAATAATAAAATACACAAAATATTTCACTTTCCTTTATAGCCTTTTTGGGGGCATCAATAGTTCATACTTCTTTTGCTAGTTACTTATCATAAATCTAAGGCAAAACAAAAGCTATGTTCACTGGTTTTATTCATGAATTTTCAAAACATCGTTCAAGTTTCATCTATTTCTTACTGCATGCCAATGGAGGGGTGGAAAGGAATGAAAATAATTCTGTATATGGGTCTGTACTATGGGACACCCAGAGTGAAAATTCCATCATCCAGGGCAGACACCTCTTTCCCCTCCTCTCCTCACCTCTTCCCTGTCCACATTTCTCCTCTCGTCGCCTCACCTTGCCTCCCTTCCCCTCTGCCCCCTTCTTTCTCTCTCTCTCTCTCTCTCTCTCTGTCTCTCTCTCTCTCTCTGTCTCTCTCTATCTCTATCTCTCTTCATCTCTCTGGAAATGAGAATAACTTCTCAAGTTATCTTTAGCTTCTGTGCCTGGTCCCCACAGATTCCGAACACTTTCCTCTTTTTTGCATCATTCTCGTAACTTTCAACAACGTTTTCCTGAAAGGATTCTTTTGCCCGTTTATACATCCACGGCCTTGGCTGCCAGAGTCTTAGAGGAACAGACTAGGGGCACCTTGTATTTTCTCCCTCTTTTTTTAGCATTCAATCTATCCCCTGGGAAATGTTGACATTGCTGCCCCGTGCCCTAGAGAGAGTACATGAGGGAAGAAACGCAAACTAATCTCTCTCTTCATTTCCCAGGATGACGACAACTGAAAGGGGTGAGTTTGGGAGCTACTT
>RJWT010013904.1:0-21447 GCA_004365215.1 Cuniculus paca
TACCCATATGGGGTAGAAGGATATTTATAGAAGCAGAAAAGGTAACAGAAAAAAAAAAAAGAGAAATAGAAGATAAAAGAAATAAAGAATAAGAGATAGAAAACTTTTAAAAAGATGGGGGGGTGGTGGGAAGAAAAAAGGAATAAGGAAAAGTAGAAAGCAAAATGAGTCCAGAAACAGAGAAAAAAATTTTTTGTATTTTCAAATTTATGAATGGCTTCCTTCTAGGATTTGCAGTTTTGGAGTCTAGTCTTAATTTTCTCCTCTTTGCCTTATAGCTGTGGGTTCGTAAGGTGCACTCCCTATCCCAGAGGTCATGTATTTACCCAGTCTATAGCAACATCCATAGTAAGACATGTTTTTATGCTGGTAGATAGGGAGAAAGCAATCAGACCTCTTATCTTGTTGGATGTTTGCAGCAGGGCAGCAACATAAGTACTTAATGCTGGCAGGCACTTTCCTACCCATCTGTTTCTGAGTGCAACTCAAGTCAAATCTGGCTTTCCCCTCTGGGATGTGGGGCTTGTGTCCGTCTGTGCCTGTCTTCAGTGCTCTCGCCCAGTCACTGTGGGAGAGTAACACTGGAGCCCTTAAGTGGTTTTTCACTTGTTCTGGCCCCAGATTAAATGATCATTTCCTTCCTCAGTCGCTTGACCAAGTATTCTTGAGATATAGTGGGTGCCTGCCATGTGAAAGGAGTTCCCTAGGATCAAAACCCCACATGGTTTTTATGGTTCACAAATGCCACTAGCTCTGCTGCTGTTTTTTCCTGGATCTCCCAGCCCCAGGCACTTACCTTGCTTCTGGGGAGCCTGGTTCCCTTCTTGTGAGCTGCAAGAGCTGGAGAGAGTCCAAGTTGTTTTCTTGTTTTCTCTGCATTGTGGATTATTTCTTCTCTATTCCCAGTGAGCTGCTTCTTTTTCTTTTTAATCCCACAGTTGTTATTTTCCAGTGACTGGATCTCAGAGAAGATGAATTTTGTTACCAACCACCCTCACCATTTCCTTTCTCTCTACATGGATTTCTTTTTATTTTTAATAAACATTAAAATACACAATAAATGTAGAAAAAACATCAAGGTTCAGAGAGAGGTTAGTGTTCACTTTGGCAGCACATATACAAAATGAGAGGTTAGTATTTACAAAATGATTTCTGGAGAGTCCATATCTACATTTTATTTTCTCAAACGCTTATATTCCAAGAGCAGTACAATTAGCCTGTTACGCAGGGTTTTAATCTTGTTTGCATAATGTTCCTGAAACAGTTTCTTCAGCTTTTGCCTTAACACATCCAAAGATGGAAGATGATGACAATCCGGTATATTCAGCATGGTGTGAAAAAACTCATTCCACATATCCAGATGAGGAAGTCTGAAGAGACAAGGCATTAATAATGGATCAAATGCATTCTTCAACATACAGCAACACTGCTTCTGCATCTGACTTTTCTCATGTTTCATAGGGCAACTGTCACCCAAACCCAACTCAACACGTAAGAATCTTGGAAATGTATTTGTCATAAATGAGAGAAATTAATGATCTAATAAAGTGTTGTTTTAAGCACACCTTCTTCCAAAAATATGGTCTATTTTTCAGCAGTAGCTCTTTGGTGGAAAAACTTTCAAATTTTTTGTTTCCTAAGAAAATCTATCTGAGCTGGGCATGGTGGTGCATGTCTATAACCCCAGCTTACTCAGCAGAGCAAGGCAGGATGATCATGAGTTTGAGACCAACCAGGGCAACATAGTGAGACCTCACCTCTAAAAAAGAAAAAGTAAAATGATAAGGAAAATCTACCTATTTTTGGCTCACTATCCAAAATGTGATGATCTGGTCATATGGTTCTATGGAGCCTAACTGTACATGGGCCAAGACCAGCAGACAGGCTTTACTGCCCAGAAGAGTGCAGATTTAAGAGTTCTGGCCAGCACAGTGGTTAAAATTAAAGGCAGAAACTGCAGAGCATGGAGAAAAGACACAACACACTGTACTGTACTCCAGATGGAAACCAAGTCCCTAACATGAAGGCCTGGCCTTCAGGCTTTTCTTTACATTGGTGGCCAGAGACAAGAGCTTTCTGGAGAACCATATGGTCCTTTGAGTATGGGCAAGAGAAAGAATGAAGAAACTGCTAAGTTTGGTGAGTCATTGTGCAGAAGAAAGCATAGTTATGTATGTTGTCCCACGACATCTTATAAAATTAGTGCCAACTCTTCCTTTTTCTGTTTTGGAAGGGGCTGGGAAGAGTGAGGGGAATCCTAGTTTAAATATTTTCAAGGAAGTACAAGCATAGACTTTCCATTAGGTTGTACACATAAGATTACCTTTTTGTGTATGCTTTTATAACTCAAAAAAGTTAAGTGAAGTATAAGGTATATAAGGAACATGCATGTAGGAAATACGCAGCTTAAACAATACACTACTAGCAATGTGTCCATTCAACACTATGCTGGGGGAGCTACCTATACCCATTTTATAGGTGAGAAAATAATCTCAGAGAAATAAAAATCACATAAAGCTGGGACTCGAAACCCTGACCTGTAACAGGAAGCTGCCTTATACTACTTTGATTTACAAAGTACATTCAGCTATATTATTTCCTTTGCTTCTTATAAGAAACATCTGAGGAAAAAAGAAACGGTGCTATTTCCATTTACATGGGAAGAAAACAAATAAGCAAGCAAAACCCTGAAGCTCAGTGACATTAGAAGAAAAGGTAACTAACCGGCCAAGAAAAAATTTGTGTACAGGATGGCAACCACTCAGCCAGAAGTTAATGGTTCTGGGAGGCTATCAGATGCGTCTTGTTTATAAGCAGGGAACCAGAAGTGGTGATGCTATCACTTGCTCACCTTCTAGAGCCAGGACTGTGCTTTGCCACCACTGTGCCCAAGGCCCAGGTTTCTAAGGGCAGCAGAGACCCTTTATGACCAGACAGAACCTGCCATGCTTCTGCATTTATTCTCTTCTCACTGCGGCATCAATGCCAACACTCACCTTCTGAAAACGCCATCAGGCTTCCAGACTCCTCCCTCGTTTTTTACTTTCATGTAAGTGCCAAAAAGCATGCAGTACACTGTTGCGGCAACGCCAAAGTAATCAACCTGCATAAGCATAAGCATATGTGATTTACTCAGTGAATTGCACGTGAGCATATTAAGATGTACCAAACTAAGCAATTGCAGATTTACTTGTAAAGAATGCTGGAAGTCCACTGTTACACCCCACCAAATGTCTACCCAGGCTCTGCCTGAGGCGTCCATGGGCAGCAGACCACCAGTGCTCCTGAGATAGCCCCTGGGAAAGCCCTGGCCTTGAGCTAGTGTCCTTCTCCACTTCTTTGTTCTGTCTCACAGAGGCAAACACAACGCTTGAATCCTCAGCTTAAGAGCCCTCCGACTCCCTCTTCTGGGACTCTGGGCATTATGCTCTCACTGCTCCAAGGCCTCTCTGGCTGTGTGAAACAGTCCTAACTCCAGCATGGTCCAAACCTGCAGAACAGCAGGCCCTACCTTTGCTCTTCTTGCCACCACAAGAGCTGCTAGACCAGCAAGCAGCAGCCTAAGGCCACAGCAGGCTACAACAGCACACTAAAAATGACTGCCACCATTGCCTTCTTTATCACAGACCCCTGCTGGCTGTGTTATTCCAAGTTCAAAACTTTACATTTAAGCTAATCAGAATTACCTTTACTTGTCACCTAACATTCTAATTTGTTGAAAATTACAAAACCTCTATTTAGAATAATAATGATCCATTTCTAATACCTTTTGGATCAGGCACTGTGTCCAGAGGAACTCTAACTATGCCATCAACCAGTCAAATCCACCTCCTTGTCTGCAACCAGCAGGGCACTGGCTCAGTTTCCTGGAGCTGGCACAGTGGGCCTCCCTGTTAACTCTGGCCACAGAGGAACCAAGCTAGTCTGCTTTCATCGTGATAGACCAAGCTGGTTCCTTACAGCATGACTTCCTTGTCAAAGGGCTCACACACCAGTACTTTTCTTAGAGTGAAACTCACAGACTAAACCTGCTGTCTTTCTCTGATAACAGAATATACACACGAGTAACAAAAAAGGGACATTCTTCAGAGGCAGAGTTTCATCTTTTTCCTCAGCCTTAAGTTCCATCTCTCCTTCAACTGCTGCTTGAGAGACCAATTCAAACCACCTAGATTCCCAAATTCATCTTGAAAATCTGGCAAGTGCAATAAAGGAAAATGTTATCAGTTCTCTTGCTTTCATTCCATACCTGGTAGTTCCATGGTTTATTCCTGAGCATCTCGATACACTGAAAACCAGAGGTTTCACACCGTGCTGTAAATGTAGTTCCTTTTGGAAAAAGTTTCATATCGATGCTCTGACCCAGGTCAATCAGTGCCAAGCCAGCAGCTAAGTCTTCATCTTCATCATCCTGCTCCAAAAATCTAAAACACAGACAAGGGCTAGGATACATGAGTACAGGTAAAAGGCTGCTAGGGAAATGTTAAGGAAAGAACCATTAGGAGTGTCACACTTGCCTATTTCCCAGTATGAAATTGTCTGGTTTAATGTCTCCATGAATGATTTCACAGCTGTGGACTTGTTCAATCATGCAGAGCATTCTGATAGTGAAAGCAATGACGAGAGCTTGAGGCATCACTTTTTCAGGGGTATTTTTATAGAGGTTAATGGCATTCTAGAAACAATGCAAATAGTGTCCTGAGTTGGTTGTGGAGAATTGATGAAATTTCAAATCAAGGGCTTTGCCCTTCCCTATCATCTCTACAAAGGCTCCTGCAACAAGATCTGTGCAAAGATGCAAATCAGAAATGCACTTAAAATACATGTTCATATGAAAATGAAACACTTACTAATAACGTTCCATAGCTATAGAGATCGCCTACTAAAATGCTACCATTCTGAAATAAATGGGCAGAATAGAATTTGATAAACATGTGTCGCACAGCTGGCTTTAATCTCTCCATCAGCTGGGTCCCAATGTAGAATTCCCAGGGGCTGGCAGGCTTCTGGACCTGCAAATCAAATTAGGTACGTGATATCACAACCAGTCTCACACTGTGGGAAACAGTAACAAGAAAGCAATCTCCATGTCAATAAAAGGGAGGGCAGAAGGCAATGTCAAACACTGAACTGTTCTGAAGGGGCTTGCTGCAAGGTAACTATTGGCAAGGCAATTATGAATCCTCATAAGATAAACTTTATTTCTTAATTGCTGACTATAGACCTCAAAGAAAACATCAGTCTTAAAAATAGAAAAATGAAAAGAGGCTGACAAATGCCAGTTGTAAATTCATTTCTATACTGTACGAAAGCTGCTCGAGTCATGTACCTTTAAAACGCACTTCTGTTTATTTTTGGTATCATTCACATCTCCATGGGTAGCTTCGTAGACTTGAGCAAAGGCACCTGTTCCAAGAAGCTGATTGACGTAGACCAGCAAAGAACCTTGGGAGACAGAGGTGTCAAATGACGCAAAGGCTCAAAACATAAGGACTTAGTCAAAATGAGGAACTTTAGGAATTCTTGGTGCTCGAATTGCTTTAATAAATAAAAACAGATGTGTAGTCCTTTGGAAATGTTTTTCCAGATGCAGGTGAAAGTAAAGCAAATACCTGCCCCAAAAGAGCCTCCTTAGCAAATTTTCTGTTATAGTGGGGCGAGAGTAGCTCTGATGGCCCAGGTCACTTAGGAGGCCACTCATGTTCTCTGCAAGGTTCTCACATTTTAAAAGGAGCAGTATGCTGCCTGCTCAGCGTGACTGCGGAGATGTTAGGAAGAATATATGGAAATCCTTAAAAAGGTATGCGTTTTACAGTAAAATAAAAAGAGCAAAACATACTGTATCAATATTTATAGTAATTTAAAATGTTTATCAATGTATTTTGGAATAGTTTTTGGTTTATACAAAAGTTACAAAAAGTAAAGGTTCTGCATATTCTGTACCCAATTTTTCCTACTGTGAATTTTTTTATAACCATGGCATGTTTGTCACAAGTAAAGAACCACAGAGCCATGTTATTATTAACTACAATTCATACCTTATTCAGATTTCATTAATTTTCCCCATTATGTTATATTTAGTCATTGTGTCTTTTTAGCTGGCTCTGGGCTGCAACAGTTTCTTAGATTATTCTTGTTTTTTATGACTTTGATGGATCCAATGAATTTGGTCAGGTATGTTGTAAAATTTTCCTCAAATTGGGTTCATTTTACATTTTTCTATGGTTCCACTGGGTTTACTGGTCTTGGGGAGAAAGACCATACAGGTAAAGTTGTAACAGATTCTTAAATTAGAAAAACTAAAAAGAATTCACATATTCAAAATCATATATGTCTACTTTCTAGTCTGGCATTAAGGAACTTGAAAGTCATCACTCTTTCCTCACAACAAGAAAAAAGCTGACAACTAACAATCAACTGTTAGATTCATTAGAAAACTGAGGTCACAGGCAAACTGCTGCCCCCACAAATGAGGAGAAAGACAGGAAGATACAGAAAATCGCAGCCTGCCAGAGCAGAAACCACTGCTGAAGACAGTGATGCGGACACTACTGTGGGAAGGCCTGTACATCTCAAACTTTATTTAAGAAGTCTACAGAGAAACTCAAAGATAACAGGGGAAACTAAACAGCTTAACCCCTTGCCAGACAATCATACAGTTCACAATAAAGCCTATTTGTCTTAGTTCTAGAACATCAGGTCTGGGTAGAAGCAACCAAGATAATCTTCAGTAAGTGAATGGATAAACAAACCATATGATACATCCATATAGTGGAACATTCAGTGATTAAAGAGTCACAATGTCACAGAAAGACACAGAGGAACCGTTAATGCATATTGCTAAGTGCAAGTCTGATAGGTCACAAAATGATGTGATTCTAAAGGTATGATAGTCTGGAAAAGATAAAACTGAAGACAGTGAAAAGGATCAATAGTTGCCAAGCGTTGTGGTGGTGCGAGGTGGGGTGGGGATAAATAGGTGAAGAACAGGGGATTTTTAAGGCAGTGAAACTATTCTGTGTGGTATGATAAAGAAAGATACGTTACACATTTGTTTGACATATAAAAAAAATAAAATGTACAATACCCCACAGTACACTGTGGACTTTAACAATAATGTGTCAATACCGGCTCATTAATTACAATAAACAGCATATTCGTGCAGAATATTAATAGTGGAATCTGTGTGTGTCTGGGTTGGGTACATATTGGGAACACTGTACTTTTCTCTCAATTTTTCTTTTAGCCTAAAGCTCTGAAAAAACAAAGTCTATGAATTAAAAATAAAGTATATTGTGGTGAAAACTCTCGCTATCATTTTCTACATCCATCTGGTTTTCCACTTCCATTTAGTTAACCATTTTAAAAAGCTGAGTATCCTTCAAGAGTTCTCCACAAATACTGTCAAATAAAATACGTATCATCATTTTCCTTTTGAAGAAACAGAAAATTAGCATGTGGTACATAATTTTCTGCCCTTTTCATTTAATAGTATGTCTTAGAGACCATTCCCTATCACTAAAGGATAAGTTTCCTTGTTCTAATAACAATGCCTATATTTTACTATAAATTCTTTAGAAGTGAATGGTTAGGTGTAAGAGTTTGTGCAATTTTAATTTTGATAGATCTTGCTAAACTGCCCTCTACAAGTTAAATTATAGTCCCAACAGCAATCACTATCTTACAGTCATGGCTTAACAAAATTTCTGCACTTAATTCTGTATATATAATTATTGAAGGGGAAGGGGAGAATCTCACATGCACATGAGTCACCATGAACTTACAAAAACACCATACAAAAACAAGAATTTAAAGTTTTATTACCCGTATAATTCTTACCCAACTGAAATTCAGTCTTGGGCTTGATGGCTGGGAGTTTACACTGCCACTCGAAAGTATTTGGGTAGGAACTCACTGGTTTAGAAAGTCCAGTTAAAAGTTTGAGAATCAATTCCTCATCCCATGGGTTTTCAATAGTGAAGTCTTGAAGGAAAGGGAGCAAAAAACAAACAGAAATTCCAGGATTTTATCCAAGAAAGTTTAGATAAAGCAAGTGGAGACATTTACTAAATAAGATTTATCCTTTATAGAGCACATTGATTCAAATAATAAAGGACTATTTTCAAAAGTGTAAATCAGTAGCTCTGCAGTTAATTATTTATCATTTTAAATCTGTAAGTTTAGATAAATTTTTTTTCTTGTCTTTTTTTGGGTACCCGGGATAGAACTCATGACCTCGTGCTTGCCAGGCAGGTGCCAGTGCCACTGAGCTAAACTTGCCCGGGGTCCCAAGTTTAGATAAATAT
This sequence comes from Cuniculus paca, assembly GCA_004365215.1. Classification (NCBI taxonomy): domain Eukaryota; kingdom Metazoa; phylum Chordata; class Mammalia; order Rodentia; family Cuniculidae; genus Cuniculus; species Cuniculus paca. The sequence goes on from RJWT010013904.1 coordinate 8,307, forward strand.
CCTGTTGTGACAAAAGAATCAAAGCCTTGCTCCACTCACTCTGAACAGCTAATCCTGCTTTAATACCACCAGGGTTGTTGCAAGTCTTGAAGGCACAGCTGGATGCTACCTGCTTCTCATGTGCTCAGATGGGCACGTATTCCTCACCTGCTTTTCTACTCATCTCGACAAAGCATTACATTATCCAGATGGGAACTCTCAGGTATGAGATGTATTCTGGGAAACAATTTCTAAAGGGAAGGCACAGTTTTCTCTCCAATTTAGTTTTATAAAATCTCTACTAGCAGCAATTATGAAAGACTAACCCAACATGGTTATCATATACTTAGTGCTGAGCAGGTGCAGAACACTATTCTGAGTGTTTCGCACTGATTGACGTAGTTGGTTCTTAAGATGAGCCTCTAGGGCGGGTACTATGAGCATAACCTCCACTTTACAGAAAAGGAAAAAGAAACAGAAAATTGAATTAATCTTGGTCAAAACCACAGGACTACTTAGGTAGAGGCGCTAGGATTAGAACATAGTCTTATGACCTAGCCAGTCTATCTCCAGTCTGTGCTCTCAACCACTATGCATTACTGTTACTACGTACCAAGGGGCAGGGAAGTATCTCTCTAACCTTGAGGCTCAGGTGACTTTTCTTTCAAATGGGGAAAAGAGTATTAGTTAAATGCCTGGCGCACTGAAGGCCCTCAAAGTCCAATTCCCTCTTTCAACAGTTATCCCAATATCTTCTAAAATTAAAAGGGATTGATTTTCCCTTCAAGTATGCTGCTACTTAATTGTATTGTGCTGCAGTTACGAGTTCTGTCTGAACTTGCGTTCTACTCAGTGATATTCAAGGCCCCATTCTGAGTTCTCTCATGACACAGCTTCCCCACGTTACTGTCTTCAGGGTACAGATCGGATCGAGCATCTGAGCATACCTGGAGCTTTGACGTTCCTAAGCGAGCCGGTCTGCATCCACTCTGTGTGGAGTCCAGCGCTGGCCTCCAGAGGAGCCTCCACAATAGCAGGGTCAGTGTCTGTGAGTTTGCAAGCCTCAAGGCCCCACACAGCTTCCTGGGTGAGCACACCACCTGCAGCAGGATGGCTCGGATGCTGCAAGGACACTGAAGATGGGTCTGTCGGGAGGGCTTGTTCTGGGCTTTCCTCTTGAATTGGACTAGATGTGTGAAAAACAGAGAAAATAATAACTACATGTGAGGAGAAGCCTAGAGGATTAGATTACAAGAAAGACCCATAAAAGTTTCCTTTTCATTTGAGGAATGACATTTAAAATGGCCTCACAGACCAAGAGTTGATTAAATCATTTTCTTTAGACAAACATATAGCTAGTATGATACAAATAAAATCAAAGACATGATAATACATTAGGATAAGTAGGTGTGGGTGATACACTGAGTATTCTTTAACAAGAAATGACAGGAGGAATGGGTTTCTATCCCCAACCTGAATTTAAGAAGCAGTTCTATAATCAAGACTGAAATTTAAATTCATTTTAAAAATGGCTTCTTTTATAACACTGAGACAAACAGAAAATGTCAACCATTATCCAAAAATTCTGATGCAATTCCATTTACGTGAGTATACATACACACAAACACACACGGAGAAATGCATGTATGCCCATACACTCACATTGAGTTGATCTTCATTTGTGGCTTTCATATTTGTGAATTCACTTACAGCTAAAATGTATTGGAAACTCCCAAATCAACATGCATGTAATTGTGGAGTCATTTGCAGACTTGAAGAGTGATGAAAAGTTTGAGTCACCCAACATACTCCCAGCTCGGGTCATGCATAGTGATGCTATGTTTTAGTGCTCAGCTCTCAGATTGCCTTCTTTATGTGGTACAATAACATTTTAAACAATTGTATTCTTGCGCTTTTTGTTGGTGATTTCACTGTTAAAATGTCCCCATGTGTAGCACCATTTAACATTCCTAAGTGCAAAAAGGCTCTGATGCGCTTTATGGGGTAAGTACTGCTACATCAGCCAAGCTCCATGCAGGCATGAGTTCAGTCCTGCTGCGTGTGAGCTCCGTGTTAATGAATCAGCAGTGTATATTAAATAAGGTGCCTTGAAACAAAAACGTTGTGACCAGAGGCCCACAGAGCTGTGTATTTCATAAAATAGATCTACAGAGAACAATGAGAATTGATTATATATTATACATCTCTACACACATACACCTATCTATATCCATATATGCAGATATATAAATGTGATTTTGCATGAATACATTTATACATCTTACTTCATACACTGCTGTTTCTAGTCTTGCCATAAACATTTTTCTTACTGTGAACTAAAACAAATTTTTTTACTTTAGAACAGTGTTAGGCTTTTACTATTAACTCAATTTGTCTTCACTTGGATTTCATGTTATTTTCACTACTACCTTCTGCCCCACGATCCAGTTCTGAATGCACACTGCATTTAGTTCCCATGTCTCCTTGCTCTTTCTCACCTGTGAAAATTTCTTAAGAGTTCTGGTCTGGATCTAAAATGTCCTCCAAAAGGCTCATGTGTTCACGAGTGGGGTTTTTGGAAGGTGATTGGATCATGAAGAGTCTTACTTCATCAGTGGGCTAACTCATTGATGAATTTATATTGATGAAGTTAGGAGGCAGGATCTAGTTGCAGAGAGTAGTTCATGGGAAGTGTGGGCTTGGGGACTATATAGTGCTCCCTGCTCTTTCCTCTCTGGGCTCTCTGCTTGTCACTTTCTCTCTTTCTGTTTCTTGGCCACCATCAGGTAAGCAGCCTCCTGCCACAGCAATGTTTCTGCTTTGCCTAAGATCCAAAGTAATGGAGCCAGTGGACTATGGTTTACCTAATTTCATGATACCCTGACAGTTTCAAGGTATTCTGGATTTCCCTGATGTTTTTGTCATGGCTGGACTGGCATTAATGGTTTCTGGGATGAACATCTCAACAGTGCAGTGCCTTCTCATTGCATATTAGCATGTATCCTCACGACTTATACCTGGTGATGTTAAAGTTGATCATTCAGAGAGGGTGCTGCCAGGTTTCTTCACATTCCTACCACGATTTTAATGACTACACACAATTTAATCCAGTAGACGTACAACTCTGAGATATCAAACGTATTCCCAATGTTTTATATCATAACAAAATAGATATTAGGGGTATCCATACACACTGAAGAAAATTGTTTCCAAATCCTCATACATTGCTACTAGTAACATGAGAGTCCAAATTACTGTTGATGCATAAATGATTAATGAAGCTTTTTTCTTTCTCCTTGAGAATGTGAGTTTGTTAACTTTCTACTCCCTTTTCCTTGAAAACCGGAAAAGATACAGGATCACTGTTTGACCTTGATTTTCTGCTTATAAACCTCACAGGTAAACTGTGTCTGGGGTAGAATTACACATACTGCTTGGGTACCCATTGCTTCAGGTTCCCTTGAGTGTGATTATCTATGTAATGGGCTTGTTCCTTGTGGACACTGTAGAAGCTAAATCCAGGGACACACTGCAGGAGTCACTGACTCCCAAGGGAATAAAGCTTTTAACCTAGGAAAATTCCTGCATCTAGCCTGTGTGAGTTGTTTCCTTGCAACTGAACTATCACGCAGAGATCAAAGATAGCTCTTGGACAGAGTGTACTGGCCGGCAATTTTAAGTTTTGTTCTATACACTTCTAGGTTAATCTTATGCCAAGCATGGCTTAGGGTAGTCTTGTGAGTCCAGTTTAGCAGGACTTAGGAGACTGGTGGAGGCAGTACAGCTCTCCATGCTGTAATGTCTTCTGTTATCAAAACCCTCCCACTGAACTAAGACCCAACTAAAAAAAAAAAGATTGGCTAAAAGACATAAACAGAATTTATACAGAAAAAATAGTGAATAAACATGTAGAAAATAGTTAACTAATCAATAATTAAATTAAACAGATTTTGCTTTTTTAACTGAAAGTTGTACCCAATGAGTTTTTGATAGAAAGAGGCAGTACAGCATGGTGGTGAGAACACCATTTGTAGGAAAATGGATGCAACTTGAGACCACAATATTAAGTAAAATAAATCAGGCATACAAGCTTAAATAGTGCATAATTTTCTTATATGAGAAATCCAAAGTATAAATAAAGAGCAAAATGAAAGATAATAGGAAACAGATCTTTTGCAAATGGGAAGGAGACCAAGAGATGGAGGGAGGGGATATAAAAAAAAATTAAGATTAAGATATGTTACACACATGTACCAACTCCCCAGAATGAATGTAATCATTATGTACAGCAAACATGTACTAATAAAAATAAAAATAAAAAAAGTATGGTGAATACCACTGCCAAATACCATCAATGGAAAGGCAGACTCAAAAATACTATGGAATATTCTCATCCACCTTATTCACTGAATCTGGGACCACACAGCTTGTGGCTCTTCTCCAAAGTTAAAATGACAAGGAAAGGTAAATGTTTTTAATCAATTCAGGACACAGAGGCAGCCAAAACAGTGCAACTGAAGACACTCATGAAAGAGGACTTCCAGAACTGCTTCCGAAAGTGCCAAGAAAAATGGAATAAGTATGCTCAAGTTGAAGGGGAGCATTTTGAGGGGGATGTCAATGTGCCTTTTACTGTCATAAAATTTATTTTATTTAAACATTCACTGTATTTTTGATCAGTAATTGTAAAGCAGCAATTGTGTTTGCTGAGTTCTGCACTAGTCTTTGGTAATATGATTCACGGTTCCATCTTAAAATTAGTGGAATTCGCCAGGCGTGGTAGCTCACGCCTGTAATCCCAGCACTTGGGAGGCTGAGACAGGTGGATCGTTGTGAGTTCGAGACCAGCCTGGGCTACAAAGTGAGCTCAAGCCCAGCCTGAACAGCACAGTGAGACCCTGTCTCAAAAACACCAGGGCTGGGGATCTAGCTCAGCGGTCTAAGCGCCCGCCCGGCAAGCGTAAGGTCGTGAGTTCAATCCCCAGTGCCGCAAAAAAAAAAAAAAAAATTAGTGGAATTCGGTTGCAGAAAATATTCCACAGGGATTCCCTCTTATCCCTGGTGCTTCCTTCAATGTCTAATACATCAAGCGCCAGGCTCTTCACTGTGTTTATATTCACAGCCAGTACCTTCTGACCTTAAGCTGTGAACCAATAAAACCTTTACTCCTTTAGAGTTGAATTTGGGTCTTCTACTACATCTTAAAAAGCAAAGCTCAAATGATAATGGAGAGAATGACATAACACACAATACCTGAACTTCCTCTCTTTTGAGGGCTCCGCCATGTTTTCTTTACAGGAATCTACAGCCATAGGGGTACACAGTGCCGCTACCACATTTTCTGAAGTATACAAAAAATTAGAGACAGACACATTATGTGGACTCATGCACACACACACTATCTGACATGGTTACTTACAAAGCCTGGGATTCCTTTTATATTGACTTTTATCTAGTTCAAAATAGTGTTCCATGGTAAAATTTGCTATATGATTGAAGAAAAATTGGGAAAAATTCATTTAAGAAAATCCACTATTAGTATACATGAGTGTTTCAACTCTCTGCACCTAGTCCACAATGATTCTCTAAGAAAAAGGGTTTCCAGAGAGAGGCAGGTCCACTGTGGACAGGCAGCCCTGACCACAGGAGGACAGTGGCATGGGCAGCAGGACACAGTTTCAGGAGACTGCAACGAGGACATAGAGAGTGAGAGCTGCGCAATTTCCAGAGGGCGGATCTTTGTGTCTGTCAGTTTAACAAATTTTACTGAATCAGTAAGTATTTAATTGATTGAAATGATTTAAATATTGGCAATATCTATCACTGTTTGCTTTAACTTAAAAAATATATATCTATTAATATTAGGACCAAAATATAGACTAAACTTCTACCAAGTGATGTGACTACTACACCCAGTAAATTATCACTGCATAAAATTTTATCAGTTTCTCACTGAACAGGTATTAATACTTTTTTTTTTTTTTTTTGGTACCAGGGATCAAACTCACGACCTTGTGCTTACCAGGCAAGCGCTTGAACCGCTGGGCTAAATCCCCGGTCCCCGTATTAATGTTTTTTAGTACTAGAACATTAGCTTCTGCTTATACAACTAGAGTGGCAAATGCTGGATGAACAGCCAATATTGACTTCAGTTTTCCTCAATGGAAAAGCTTTAAATATTTTATTCTAGTGGCAGGCTTATGATGGTACTTAACAATAATTTAAGTTTCAATTAAGTTCTCTTCTAAGATTTAGAAAAGAAATATAACACATTGGGTCAGCACTCTAGGAAAATATCCCTTTTTCTTAATCAAAAACATTTAGGACTGCATGCAGGCTGATAATTTTACACAAGATGCTTCCATCTCGTGAAGTGACATTCTTTGATGGTTTTTTCATGCTTGCTTTGCTGAGCAACTATTATTTTTAAAAAAGTACCAACGGGGATATAGTTTGGCTGATAAAGTAGTAGTCATCAAGGATTTAGCCCAGCAGCCTAAGCGCCTGCCTGGCAAGTGCAAGGTCATGAGTTCAATCCCTGGTGCCACACACACAAAAAAAAGGTAGCCATCAAAATGGTAAAATGGTCCCAGATCTCACCGTATGTATTTTGTAGGTTGGTAATCTACGCTCAATGCAATGTCACCTATTAGGGTTCAATTTAGACAAAAATCTTTTATATAGAGGTGTTATAATTGGGGTGAGGTGGAAATAAGACATGTTTGTGCGTTTTACCATTACTCTCTTTAAATCGTATCATTAACAAAAAAAGAAAAATCATGATTTTCTGTGTGTAGTATACTTGGCTACATGACTAAGATAAAATCTGTTGACACATGTGAAGGACTAAATTTGGGTATTTGTTATTCATTAAATTAGAAAATATATGTCATTTTTCAATATTCAAATAATTTTTTTTTTGAGACAGGGTCTCACTATGAAGTTCAGGCTGACCTTGAGCTCATTTTGTAGCCCAGACTGGTCTCAAAATTGCAATGATCCTCCTGCCTCAGCCTCCTGAGTGCTGGGATTACAGGCATGCACCACCATGCCCAGCTAATATTCAAACAATTTAATCTATAGTGCCCGGTTTTTAAAAACATAGCATAAATATACTCCTATGTAAATGACTTAGACTTTGTATATTTGCCTTTAAATGTTCCTATAGGAGCCAGGTGTGTTGGCACAAACCTGTAAGCCCAGCACTTGAGAGGCTGAGGCAGGACTGCTGTGAATTTGAGGCCAGCCTGGGCTACACAGTAAGTTCAAGGTCAGTCTGAACTACATAGTGAGACCCTGTCTCAAAAAAGAAAAGTTCTAGCAGCGGGGCATGGTGGCTCATGCCTATAATCCCAACACTTGGGAGGCTGAGACAGGAGGATCGTTGTGAGTTCGAGACCAGCCTGGGCTACAAAGTGAGCTCAAACCCAGTCTGAATGGCATAGTGAGTCCCTGCCTCAAAAAGACAAGGGCCAGGTATCTAGCTCAGTGGCCTAAGCACCTGCCTGGCAAGTGCAAGGTCGTGAGTTCAATCCCCGGTGCTACAAAAGAAAAAAAAAGTTCTATGTAAATTATTAAATTTTTAAATACAGACTTTATGAAGACAGTATACCAAAGGAAACAAAGAAATAAATAGACTTTAAGCTTCTTCATAATTTTCAAACTTTCTCTTCTCTTTAGAATTTTCAAGAAGAGAACTCTGTGTCAGATTCTTTTTTTTTAGTACTGGGAATTGAACTCATGACCTCATGCTTGCCAGGCAGGCACTGTGCTGCTGAGCCATACTCCCAACCCAAGAAGAGAACTCTAATATGTATTAAAATATAGAGGTTCATAGAAAACAGATGCCACAACAATAGAACGGATACCTTTATCTTCTAGAAGGTACACTGAGTCTGCTGGAAGTTTGTGGAATGGTGTAGATGCAAGCTGGGCAGCAGATGTGAAGTCTCCTATGCTCTTAGGACAGGGTGCCAGGGTTTTATTGTAGCGAATACCCCAGACCGTGGAATCATCCAAAAATTCTTCATTGTTAGGCTGAGGCACTTCCTGTAACAGAGGATGAGCTATAACAAAGCAGCAATTGTCGTGCTTTGTCCATAAAATTTAACACATTAACACCTTAAGATTAAGCTGGGAATAGTAGTGCAGGCTACTAATAGTAGCCCCAGTTATTCAGGAGGCCAAGGCATGAGGCTTGCTCAAGCCCAGGAGTTGAAGACTAGCCGGGGCAACACAGGTAGACCTTATCTCAAAAAAACAAACCAGAAAAACACTTTCGTGATTTAAAAAAAAAAAAAGCGGAATTAAAGAAAGACAAAATCATCTTTCATCTTTAACACAGTTCAGTGGAGCCACCTTGAAACAAGGGTCAAATTTTTTGATTTCCAGTTTCTACAGTTTTCTTTAAATTTGAAAAAAACAAAAAAAAAACAAAAAAAAGGGTCTAGATTTATAGAAGGGTTACAATGAAGTATAGAACTCCCTTATATCCTTTACTAGGCTTCCTCTAAAGTCAATCTCATTTACAATTGTACATTTGTAAAAACTAAACAAATCTGGCATTTCCCCATGAACATAATTATAGGTCAAGTTTTGAAGTCAGTGGGCAAAGACAGAAACTGCTGAGTCAGAACCATACTTGATACACCTCTTCAGCTGTCCTTAAAATGCCATGTATGATTTTTATATATTCTGCATTATCTTCACAAATCCTACCATCTCTTTCAAGATTGGAAGACAAACTGGTGGTTGACTCTTCAGGTGGATGCAGGATAAAGTGCTGCCTTATATTTAGCATCAGGCATACAGTAAAAGCACTGTGGTTGGTCAGAGTGCTTAAGAGTTGAGCAGCTCAGTAATAGCACCTCCAAAGTGATGGGATGGTATCTGAAGTCTGGCCCATTATTTGGGAAATTTTTAGGTCAAATGGCTCTGAGAAGAATTAGAGAGCTGGGCAACAGTTTGTTCCGAAGAATCCACTATGGCATTTAAAGCAGGGGACAGGGTTCAGCAGTTTCTCAGCAAGAGTGATTGGTGATCATAGCTCCTCTGGCTGGTTCATCACAGCCTGACGGCCAGGTGGTAGGTGGAGGAAAGCAGACCACAAGGAACACCGGAGCCTGGACGGAAGCCAAACCCGGGCTGAACACAACGGCTGCTGCAGTAGAAGAATACTGTGGGCCAGCAGATGGAGGAAGCTTGTTTGCGAGGTGTGCTGATGATTGGCCATTTTAATTTGATTCAGATTTGGTGTGTTTCTCATTATTATTCCACCGTAAGCCTTGCTTCCTAGGTATAGGAAAAACATACATTGCCAGGTGGTTCCTCCTAGCTAAAAAAAACTCTTTTAAGGCAAGAATCATAGCCAGTTTGCCTGACACATGACATATTCAAGTGGTTGCTGAATAATGTTCCAAAAGACACACATTCTTCATACAACATTGTATTTTTCAGCCCAGTTTTGTATCATCATACTATTTGATTGGCATAATCACTTGGTAAAACAAGCAAGAAAGGGTGGCAAGACTCATTTCACAGATGAGAAATCAGAGATTTGCTTACATCTGGCTTTGAAGGAAATGTGCTGATAGAGCGTTCTCCAAAGGTCCTGGTTCCTATGGGCTTATTTTTAGGCTGTGGTAATCTAAGGAAAGATTTGCAAAATTACAAATATTAAAATACATTAAATAAATGCTGTCACTTAAGCGTCAGAAAAATTTCCCACTTATCCTATTTAATGAGTTGATACTTTTGTAGGTTCTTTACTTTTACAACAGTTCTACCAAAACTGTAAAAATTGAATTAACGATGTAAATATGAGTTGACTTATTTACTTAAGTGAGGGTAGAAAATATCTGTTATGCTGAGTTCCCAGGATTAAAAGCAAAAGAATTAGGAGCATGGCCAGTAGAGTGTCATATACCATTTTATTTCCTAGTGTCTAGCGTAGGTGTGGAACTCTTCTCTGCAAGGTGGCCATGCCTTCTTTCTACCGCGCTATGAATTTCTTTTACGCGATGTCTATGCTTCACACTGATGCTTCCCCTTGCATGGTTTAAACTGGTAACAGTGAGAATTCCTAGAGCTACCCTCCTCTACCCTGGGATGTGGCTCTCTAATATAATGTCCCTCCACCTTAAAATATATTCTCTCTGCAGCATTATTCAACATTGGACTTCTTTTTCTACTTTATTAGTCCTGCAGATATGAAGAGCACATGTAGATACGTGTCCTGGCAGATTCATCCTCATTTAATACAATTTCAAATTCACAGACTCCCTTAGTTCTCTGACAACTTACAATAAACTACTTTTCCCTTTTCAACCAAGCTTTACTTCGGAGATCTGCGCTCTTGCAACTCCAGCAGAGGAATGCAGACTGAGAGAACTTGGGCAACAAGCTCCTGGTCACGTGGTCAAAAGCTCGCAAGGGCAAGGCTAGGACGGGAGCCTATCTGCTTCACGTTTTCCCCCTCCCCGCCCCACCACCTTGAATTCGGCAGACATTTCTACAGTGTGCTGCGGCACTGCGACAACACACATCCCTTCTAATGTTATTTTAACTATGTTTCTTTACCCATAATTTTCTTTGTTTCCATCTTCAAAAATAGGAAAACCAGACGGCAAAGAAATAATCTTATTGACTCCCCAAGCCCCAGAGGAATTTGTATTTTCTACAAGAGAATAAAAATATAGCATTTCGTTATTGTCCTAGAAAAAAACACTATCCTTTATGCTAAACTTCAACTACATATAAGGTAAAGAAATAACAGCTTATAGACAAGAACTGAGATGAGCTTCAAAACACTAGTGTGACGAGTCACTTTGTAGTGACATGGAGTGACTTAGCCATGGTCACTGGGTCTAGCACGCAGGCCTTCAGAGTTCTCATCATGTATAAAGAACTGTGTTCACCATTCTGCTGTGACATTACAATTGTCACCTGACTTTGTTTTTCATTTCCTTTAAGAAAAAAAATTAATCTTCTAGTTTTATATTTCTAGTCCTTCCAAGTCTAACTGAATCTCACTTACCTTTTTCATAATATCCAGTTCCCTACATGAATCCCCTAATTCTACACAAATGGAGTAGATGCTGGCCTCCAACACTTCACCTGGCCACCTCTCTATCAGGAAGGGCTCCAGACAAACCTTGAGTATTCAGGCCCTCTGGACTGTTCCTAATTATGGGATTTGCAAAAACACTTAACTGCAATAGTAATAGCAATAATAATAATAATAAAACAAGAAAAGCCAAATCTATCCCATACATTGTAAGGGAGTCAAACTGTCACATTTTCATGCAACTCTTGCCCTTATATGATGGGCTGATCAAGGGCGCAGCCACAATCTTATAGAATCCTTCACAATACCCATGGCAACCTCCCACAATGCTATGTACTCAGTAGCTTTTAAATAATGAATAATTACTTTGAAACTGGGCTTCAAATGCATCTTCATTTTGATCTAGAGATGGCCATTCATCTTTGTCATCAGAAATATCAGGAAGTGTAGGAGCCTGAAACATATTCATGATGAAACCTTAAAGAACAGAAAAAATACTTGTCAACAACACTTGTGAAAAAAGAGCTTCCATTAATTTGTTGCAGTCGCTGCACGCCCAAGAAAATGCTTTACCCAATGCTTCCTTCGTGTGCACGGTGGGTGATGGCTGCACTTTGGATGGTGTTGCCTGAACCATTCCCAGTGATGTGTTTGGAGTAGTGTGAAAAGAACTTGTGCTAGTGACCTTATGTGTCTCACATCCTGGTAGAGGAACAGGACAAAACATAGTATCAACAACCAGATCAGAACATGTTAGATGGGACACAACTGCAGTAACTTATTAAATTCTATCTGCCATTATCAATAATTATCACAAAAGATTTCCATTACTATATTTCAGACTTATCTTTGTAAGAGTACTAGGAAGTAGAGGGAAAGGCAGGATTTATCCTTTTGCAGAAAAGTAGATGAAGATTCAAAGAGATTATGTGTTTGGTCTGAGCATACCCCAAGGGAGCAATTTTGTCTTCAATAGCATCTTTAGTTCCACTATCCTAAGTGCTACATGCTCATAGTCACAGTGTATATCTTTCTCTCACTCTCAGATTATAAATCTTAAGACCACTTTCCATCACAGCTGGAGCCAGACACTGGTGTGCAAGGTCTGCACACCCTGGCCTTGTTGGCTGAGGTCTTAGTTTTTTCCTCCTCCTCCGCCACGTCACTCTGCAGCACTGGCCTCTGCTGTGCTTTGAACACACCAGGCACATTTCTGCCTTAGGGGTCTGTACTTGCTATCTGTCCCCTTTTCTGGAAGCAGGCTCCCAAGGCGGCATGTCCCCCCTAAGGTCCTTTACTCAATTATCTTATTTTCAACATCTTGCTTGCTTACCTTCTCTAAAATTTCAACACTCCCATCACAAGAATACATTTTCTTTCAGTAAGGATTTTCATCCTTTTTGTTCATGACTGCATCTCTAACTACTTAGACTGGCACCTAGGGTGCAGTCAGTAAGACTTGGTTGCATGAATGAGCCTCTGGTGGTTTTAAATAGGACTGTTCCCGAACTGCCAGGGGAAAGGAAGACATAGTCATGGAGCAGGAATAATGCCCAAACTATGCCTTATATAATGTACAAAACACATGTCCTACACACATGCCTCCAATGAAGTACCAATGGGAGTATAATAACACCGCTGCTAATTAAACGTCGTATCACTGTTCCCATCTATTGTACCAAAGATGACTCTGCCATTTGAAATGCTTGGGGATTTACATAATCTCCCCGCTGGGAAGAGGAAGGTAACACTTAAGTTTAGTAAGATCTGGAAACTTCCTACACCACAGCCACAGTAGGGGCTCTGAACAACCCAAAAGCTTGCCAAATAGGTTGGGGTGAAGTTATTATGAGGAAACGTTACCTTTCTTTGTCTCAGCTTCACTCTGTAGCTTGAGTTGATGAGAACTGAGACTTATACATCTGGAAGAAAAAGCTCTTGAGATACACTGAAGAATAAAAGTGCTTCACATATTAAAATTTTTAAATTTCAAGAAGTAATAGGAAAATAAATCAGTAACAATTATATGACTTTTGTTAAAATACCAATGCAAATACTTAGGTCCATGAAGGAAATGAAACATTTTTTTTTTTTTTT